>QXVX01001955.1:10639-23133 GCA_013436065.1 Halocynthia aurantium | reverse complement strand
TCTTAGGGAGATTTGAATATTTGGTTGAGATTTGAATATTTGGTTTGCATCCATTGAATATTTGGTTTGCATCCACCTATATTTGGTTTGCATCCACCTATGCCATTTTGTGGTCTGTGTAGTTACTTCTCGTGTTTCATTGCATGTAAGTTAGGTTTGTGGCGTAATTAAGAGAGATTGTGTCGTGAGCGGCTGTGTAGTGAGTAGTAAGTGTGTTGCTTTTTTTTCTTTGGCCCGCGAAACTGAAATAATTCATAATCCAGCCCGTCTATAAAAAAGTTTGGTGGCCCCTGTTCTAACCATACCAACTGTTTCCCCTGACTCAAGATAAACTTAATCTCCTTTTTGATTCCTAGGAAGTATTTTCCTCTTGTTTAAGTATTGAGTATTCATGATTCAAAGTATAAATAACACTGTTCACATTCCAGTATAAAGCTTAACCAACATGTATTCTTATTCCTGTTACACTACATGGAACCTATCGGAACCATGTGATTCCCAAATTCCAATTGTTAATATTTTTTTAAATTTTTGATATTTAATGAAAAATACTGTATCATTATTAGTACTGTCCGTTACATTGTAAATCATATTTGTAGAGGTTGCAGTAGTGCACAGATTCCTTAATAAGTTCATATGCTTTTTTTTTATATCCATCATGTTTTCTAGAAACTCCCCAATCTACAACAAATATTGCAAATTATGCAACAAATTCATGTGATTCGTTTATTACTGGCGTGCTGCACATCAAGCTATTGCAGTAGAAATAAACGACCATATATGTACACATTCGAACCAGTTATCAAAAGGAAATATATATACACAATTGGGGCAATTACTATTGAATCCCTAGCCAGCATATAAGCTGTTTGATTGAAGTCTGACACAGACACATGCAATTCTATAGTAAAGACCTGATCCCTGATAAGTTTCACATTAGAGACAACTACCGTAGTCCATCTTTTTCAGATCACTAGACCCCATTTACTGTAGTATATTATATTCTTAATGTGTAAATTTTACTATTGTAAAGATATAGTAGACACAATAGAGTTTCAGTAAGGTTATAACCTCATTATGCTTCGTTTTAAAGACAGTAGAAGGCATTGATAGCATTTGAAATAATACATAGAATACTGTACATCCAGGATTCATTTATACAGGTAATGCCAGAATCGTATTTGCTAATGTTTTGCAAGTAGAAAATGTTGAAGTTTGTTGTAGATTTATTCAAGTAAACGTTCTTTCATTGTTTTCCATATTCAGGTCTGCAGCATTGTATGAGTTCACATATTTGCGATGTTTGGGAGGAAATTCACCAAGAAATGAATTACAAAATAGATTTCCTAAGGGCTCGTAACTAATTTGTATATCTACCCCTTCCCAGTAGAGATGTATTGGTAATTATTAGTGTTGAAGACAAATTTACTTACCATCCAAGCTTTACTACCAAGTAACAAAAAAACATGAATACCTACCTCCACCTGCAGGAGTTCTGTTATTTGAAATATCAATGTATACAAACCGTACCAATGCCCATTAATATTGTAAATATTCCCATCACTTCAAAATTAACTTCTAGTACCTTAAAATACACATCCTATGGTGTCTTCCATTTATGGTTGTATAACTTATCCTTCACACCCCAAGATTCTTCCAATAAAAGTTTAATTCCTACTACATACCAGGCCATAACACTCACCCTCCACATACCATTTCCACCGTTGTTCATGCTTATCTTATTAGTATGTTGTATACACTCAGAGGATAACCGAAAGCTAATTCCAACAATCCGTATGTAAATTTTTATTCCAATCCGGTACACTACTAAAAAAGATCCAAAATGAAACTCAATGCGACTTTACTTACCTGATGGTGGCCGGCTGAATAAGTAAATGTTAATATGAAAACTCCTAGTCAGTATAAATAAAATAGAAAACCATACATAAACTAAAACATAAGAGATTTATTCCCAACCCTGACTATACTATAGATGTATTTCATTAAGTACACTATCCCCATTATGCCTATACTTCTGAGCCCATTAGGGAACTTGATACAATAATATCCTCCTGTTAACCACAGCTGCAATACTAACTAAAATCAAGATTACCATTAAAGGACGGACACCTGAATTGTAAAATTGGTCATAAGGGAATAAAACATCGCAAATATGTGAACTTCGAATCAACTATTCAACGGAATCTTCTTTTGTTTCCGCCTCCTCTCTTCCTGTATCCTCCTCTTCCACCGCTTCCTTGCGTCGTGGCTCCTTCCATCCCGGTACTGTACTTTCCGCTCGGAGTCTTGTAAAGCTGGCGGTCTCCTTTAGTAGATTTCTTGGCGTCTCCGTTGGTCGCAGGTGCTGATCTTTTCAGGACTTGTTTTTCAGCTTCTGGAGCAGCCGCCGTCAATTTCCATGACAGAGTAATGCTTGATTTGTATGAAGGCGGATTGTGGAAAAGATCTTTCACGAGTGTGTTGATATTGTTACAGGTTTTCAATGCTGTTAATTTTAACTTGTTTTCCGGTTTGTTTTTAAGATCCTCTCTCGACTTCCCCTGCAGCGCGAGCCTCAGCTGACGAATGTAGACAGAAAGCCCGCGAGCAAAATACTGCAGACGTTTACGGAAGTCTTTCAGCCTCTCCGATGACTCTTCATTCGTAAGAAACTCTGGTTGCTTTGAAGACAATTGGTAGAACGCATACAGAAGGCATTCGACATATGAAAAATTAAATTTCGGGTCGTCTGAAGTAGCGGTGCTCGCTTCTTCATCTTCCTGGGTCGGTAGGGGCATGTATTCCAGAAGAGCCTTGTACAGTGACGTGATGGAATCTTTAGTTTTTGACGCATTGCCGACGAAACTTGACATTTCCGCCAAAAACTTCAGGATTTCTAAGCTAAGATCGCTGCTTGAGGGAAACTCTGACAACTTTGGAATAACTCTTTCACAGATGTACGAAAGCAACTCGGTGGAGTGGACGTTTCGAGAATAGAGAGGTTGCGCAATTTTCATGCACTGCAGAATCTTGTTTACAGAATCCTCGTCCTTCGCATTGAACTCTTCCTCTATTGTGATCTTTTCCACAATGATGTTTAAGATCTGTTGTCTTCCTTGAAAGGTCTGGAGATGGCTGAGCGATGAAATCACTTTAATTAATTGATGAAACTCGTCACCTGTGACGTCTTCCATTATTTTTTTTGTCTCTTCCAGCACATACTCTTCCACTTCCTTCGTCATCACATCTTCAGGGAAGGTTTTGAGCTTGGTACACAGAAAGGAAATGGCATTCTCCCGGATCGCTTCATCTCCCTGATGCAGCTGAGAATACAATCCTTTCAGAGTTCCTTTGGCATTCAGCTTGAACAGAGCTACAAGTGCTGTGTTGACGGTGCTAAGCTCTCCAGAATCATCAGACTGCATAAGTTGAACCAACACGTCAGCAAGTCGAGGCAACTGACTAATGTCGCCTTTACAAATGTTGGGAAATTCTTTAACAGCAGCTCGACGAATAGAAATATCCTCATCCTCACATAAGTTAAAGATAGCGTTGATCGCGTCGTCTGCTTTCGAACTAAAAAACTTAAAAAATCTCGAAATAAACTGAGCTGCGAGACGTTTCGCAGCTTGATTGCCTTCGAAACCTTTCAATATTGTTTCGTACGCTTCTGGATGCTCCGAAGCCTTCTCTTTCGCGTCCGCAAGGACTCCGAAGCTTTTATAAAGCATTTCCACGGTCACAGACGTCATATTTGTTCTATTTTACTCGAAAATGTCACAAAGTTTTAACGAACTTCCTGAAAATAGATTTTACCAGCAAACGCGGTGAAAAAAAACTACGACACCACGTGTCCAGAAAGCGCGCTTTTGGATCAGTTGTATCACTAGAGGGCATTTTATCAATGTATAGTACAGACGCTTCCCAACTTAGGATCAAACGACTTGGACTTTGGGAGATACAAAAGAAATGTTTCAGATGTGTTTCTACTGTGAATGCTACTGCTGCTCGCCTGAAATGAACAATTTCGCTTGTCACCGAATATTTGTGGTTTCGGGTTCATGGCGAGACGCATATATCATTGGTAACTCCGGGCATAATTGGTATATTGCCAGTTTCAAAAGGGGAACAAACTAAATATTGAATGTGTTGTTACATTGGCATATCAATGACATGTACGTTATTGGCATGGTCCTGAATTTAACGCTGCTGATTCATGTCGACTAAATCAACAAATACATATATATACAAATATATATAAATATATACAGTATAACATAATAAAAGACTCAAGGACAAGTCATCATTGATGTCTTGTCGTGACTACCACGGAAAAGCCGTGTATAATTATTTTGGTATTGTTTTTCTTATTGCAAGTCGTCATTTCTTACTAATTTTATTATACCCAGATACGCGTTGTGCTATGTCTTGATTGTACATCTAGATTCTTCTTTTTTTATTCATCACAAATTGTCAATAACAATTTCTGACAATTAAACATTGCAGGAAATTACAAATTTGTTTCTTAGACTTGTGTGAAACTTACACGGCGCACAGCGAGATCAGCGTTGTTGGCTAATCATTGCCTGTGATATCTTATTTCTAGTAATGGTCGTATGGTGAAAAAAAAAGAAGCTAAGAGAAGAATTGGAATGTGGAAGTGGAGGAAGACATGTAACGACTAGGACATAGCACGACGCTAGTGTCGTTATAATAAAATAAGTGAGCAAACACAGGCCGGTGCGGTAAATACAGAGTAGTGTATTGTTTTGTAAAGTTTTGGGTTATGAAGAAATTTTGTAGTTGCTCTATGAGTCTATGATAACCAGTTGTTGCATGCTAGAAATTCAAGTGTGGTTGAAAATATTATTGAGATGATAGGGTAGGCGACTCGTTTGAGGCTGAACAGTAACATTAGAGAAGGTAGTGATAGTTTAACTCGCTAGGCTTGTGTGTATTAATGATAACAGTGATGTGTATACAATATCCGCGCGGATACGACCGACCGCGACTACTAAATTAAAGATGAAGTCTAATCAGTTATGCAGATGTGAAGTGAAGTCAGACTGCGCAGGCATATAAAGAGGCTAGAAATGGAAATGAATAATAATCCCATATCATCCAACGGAGATTATGACTTACTTATCACGCCACGCTCGTCTCAGACCTAGAAACAGAGCAAATCCTTCTGAAATGTTAACAGAGATACATATAATTGCTACAAGACAGCTGGGAAGCTAAAGTTTAATAAGTAATCACAATAACGAAGCTGATAAACAAGTTTAACCTAAATTTAGATCTAAACATTGCCAGACGCCTTTGTTTTTGTCTTTGCTTTTGAGATCTTTGCTGTTGTTTGGATTAGTTTTTTTTTAGCTTAAGTGCAGCATTATCATTTGTATGTGTTGAATAATTCAAAATAGATTCCGTATTTGCAGACAGTTGACGGTCGACCAGAAGCCGTTTCTATGCTGCTTGATTCACAGCTAACATAGTAGTGAGAGCAGCGAATCCTTCAGCCCCGTTTCCGACGGATAATTCCGTATACCAAAATTTCAAAGCAAATTACAGTGGTTTTCAGTGGTAGTAAGTTCAAGATTTAACGATTTGTATCGCGCGCCTCGTGACCCATTTTGTGAGAAGTCTATTTTATATGGTAGATCGCTTATCAAAATAAAAACAAAGATAAAGTTCGAATCTTAATCAAGAAACCAATATTTGTTTGTAATACATGTCAGTTTACTTATTCGATTGTAAAGAGAGAATGCTTTGCTGCTATATTGCCGACAGCTATTCACGTAATAATTGTATGCGACTGGTGATAAGTTATTCATTGTACGAGCAGTATGCAATCCAGTGTGCTGCAGCATTTGCGTCTGGTCAGTCTCTGCGCGTGATCGTGTAGCTAGAATACTGTTATGATACAGTGAGGATATTTATTGCCAATGCTTAACGCGCATGTTATCGAGGTTTCTTTGTCTGTTTTTCGGGATCCTCTGTATTCTCGATACTCTGTATAGCGCACCGGCCTTTCTCGGGTAAGCGCTTAACGAAGGGATGTCCAACCTATGACACACGGGCCAAAGGAGTTACGTTGGTGATTTGAAGTTGCACTATGTGCAGGATTTTGTAGGATGTGTAGGTCATTGGCTTAAGACCCATCAGTTTCTGGTGACTCTAGACCAGTGGTTCCCAAACTATGGTACGCGTACCACTAGTGGTACGCGAAGGTCTTCCAGGTGGTATGCGAGCAACTTCCAGACCCTGGTTTTCTTTGCTCATGCATTATTATGGGATTCAACTGGCGCTTGCTCATGCGACCTGGCCTTTCGTTGGTAATTTAAATTCATGGAAAATTGTTAGGTGTAAACCCCCCAGAAGCAAGCAGTCGAATTTCTTAGGCGCCAAAATTAAAAGCTATTTCAATAGCAATCTGTAGCCTGAAAGGAATAGTGGTGAATAGATTGCCTAGGTTAAAAATTTTCAAATCGCATCTATATGAAAGAATACGTTTCCGCCTATTCAAAATCTCATTTATTTGAAACTACGCGTTTCCGCTTATTCGAAATCTCGTCTATAATACTGAACTACTGTACATCATATCATACTACGTGGCCTGCTATTGTATCGTGTCGTTAATGTAGCTATGTAAAATTCAGTAAAAGATTGTAACACTGTAAAAGAAGTAGAGGTAGCATTCACACAGATATACAGTTGTCAGCAGAAAATTATCAGTAACTCGACCACAGAGTGTTTAGACCCGAGTTTTCTTTGTTCGTGCATTATTCTGGTATGCATCTGGATCTCCGTGCGAAATTTCGTAAATATCCCTGGCGTTTAGCAGAGCATCTTAAAGTGTATCAGGTCTTTATGTGCCCTGCCCCAGAGTGTTTAGATCCGATGTTCTTTGCGCATGCATTATTCTGATACGGATCTTGAAATCCGTGCCAAATTTTGGAAAATTTACTAGTGTATCTGTTCTTGATGTATGTCCTTTGTAACCAAACGGTAATCCAAATCCAAAGCAAC
Organism: Halocynthia aurantium; assembly: GCA_013436065.1. Classification (NCBI taxonomy): domain Eukaryota; kingdom Metazoa; phylum Chordata; class Ascidiacea; order Stolidobranchia; family Pyuridae; genus Halocynthia; species Halocynthia aurantium. The sequence goes on along the minus strand of QXVX01001955.1, from coordinate 16,104 downwards.
CTAACCTATGGCATATTCGTGCCGGAAACCGATCTCCGTGCAAGTTTTCTGAGCGACTATTCAAGAACGGTTATAGGTACACAAACACACACACACACACACACACACACAGTTTCTCCTTTATTTATGGGATTAGGGATTTCTGGAGTTTTTCTGAATGTAGGGGGTACGCGAACGCTATACCAGACGTCAAAATGGTAAGCGAGTAGAAAAAGTTTGAGAACCACTGCTCTAGACCATTCATATCATATCCTATACGTGTAACAACTAATATAATATGTCGCATACCACAGTTTGGACCCCTTCAGTAATTTTCAGTAATACAGAATGTGTACCTGCAGTTGGGTTTTGGCTTAGCATATTAAACTACTAAATTTAAAATGGAGTCTAATCAGTTATACAGATGCGGAGTCAGACTGAGCAGGGGCGAAAAAAGACGAGAAGGGACCATTAACAATGATAACATTTCATCAGAGACAGATTTGTTGAATCTTGAATGGGAGTCAGATATTTGGACAGGGCCGCAATTCAAATGCTTACCATAGGCGCCATTGCTGTTTCAGTGATCGCCATTGCTGCTATGTTTGGTCTCCAGCAACGCTAGAGATTGTTATGTTTATCGATCAACATCTCACAGATAAGATTAGCCGCGTTCTAACTCCTAGCACTCAATGTACAAAACCTGTGCAAGTACCGGTGCAGTGCCAGTGCAGTACCTGTGAAACCACTGTACTGTATCTTGCTAGAGCTGTGTCTCTTTCCCTGTATCACCAGAACCACTTACAATAATTGTTTTTCTCATCACTTGTAGTGCTCGTAAGTGTTATTGTTTCTTTAGTCGTGAAATTCTTGTCCAAAGTTGGATTTTTTTTCAAATATTAGGACTCAGTCGTAACAGTATATTTTAAAGTTGAATTTTTCAAAAAAAAAAGTTACGATTCAAGGATCGTTTTGTCTGAAAGTCGTACATTTACGCAAGTCGTAAGACCTCGAACCCCAAACCCTTATAACTTACTTACTAGCGAGGGTTTAGTGTGATTGTTTTGTAACGGCGCGTTAACTGGAGCGCGAAGTAATTCCTGTGAAGTCATCTCGGCTTTTATTATCGTTTATTTACTCTTTTACAGTGACTTAGGTTCTGGTATTTACATTAGCTGGGTTTACGCTGGTTAGTTTTACTGCTGCTTGAGTGTAGACAGCCTTCTGCAGCGAAGATGGAACGAAAAATGAAGCCAAATCCATTGAGGGAAGCAGGTTTTCTTTCGAAAATCCTGTTCTGGTGAGAGCTATTTATCTTTGCAGTACATTGTAATTCTTCTGTAATTTCCGTGCGTACGTTACCGGGACGACTCGCACACGCAGAATAGAAAATATGTCTTGTACATCGACCATCGATTTATGTTATGGCGGCGCTCATATCGGTGATTTTGGGATTGTAATATACTATATCTACTGTACCCCAAACTCAAACGAACTTGTAAATTAGGATGTGTAACCAGGGATGTAGTGGTAATTTTATAGGTACCGGAGCTACCGGAGCTCCAAAATGGCATGTTGCAACGATTGACAACTTTGTCTCACACCGTTCGTATTGTAAATGGATAGGAAACGTTCACGTGAGTGTATCGGGCACGTACACAATTCCAGCAGGTTTACTATTAAATATATAAGAAAATAATAAGCCTACTATTGACTGTTAACCCATCATTCACTTGTAGAGGTGTAGCGTTATTGGGGTCAAGTGTGTGAGGCCCCAACCGAAGAGTTGGATCGAATCCAGCCAAATGGTAACCAAGGGTAACTTATCGTATCCCAGCGCATGTCGTGGCTGCTTTATTGTACAGAAAATAGCCCCTGAACCCGTGCTCGAGAATTCCGCCCCCTAGCGGCAAAAATGATACGCTAAAACATAGACTGATTTATCGCAGTTTCAAACTTCTCGATATCACTGTATATGTATATGTATGTTTATATATATAGGATTTTCCGCTTTACAATAATCCCGATAAAGGTTTAGATTGGATTTTCGACAGACCGGGCGTTATTCACTAAATCTGCTGAATGCGCACGCAGGCAACGCCGGGTTACCTGAGCAAGTTTGGATACTTCTGATAGTAATATATAATATAATCGTGTACCCCAAATGGCCCTCTGTCCAGGCTTGTCATCACTAATTGTATTTCGCTTTCAATTCTCCTGGTAGTCATGGCTGTTTATTATGTTCTAGGTGGATGAACGATACATTCAATTCAGGATACAAGCACACGTTACAGGAGTCCGATATGTTTGAATTACTGAAAGATGATACATCGGATGAAGTCTGCAAAACATTGGAAAGGTACCATCGTATTATTGATTCTGTTTGATAGTACTATTAATCGGGAAAACAATTGGGAAAAGTCTTCTTTTTGCCCAGTACAGAACTCATTACCTCTGCTTGATGCGTATAGGAGTTATTTTATTTTTCTGCTTAGCTCACGTTAATCATAGCCGAAATAAGCTAGTACGGGGCGTCCAACATATGCTATATAGGGGCGATGAATTAAATCAGGTTGCACATGATGTGCTTATGGGTGATTGGTGTCTCTTCACATCAATCGGATCTTGGTAATATCAATATTATTAAATTAACAGTGCTCAGTAAAATTAATGTACAGTCGTCCATCGTTAAAATTCGCTGTCTAGGTAACGGACTAGATTTATGAATGATCGCTGTGGAAAGGTGGGCGCTCTATTTCATACTTACGTATCGTTATATCTTGAAATTATCGTCAAGGCGTTACTGTAATTGAAGCTGATATTCTGACTCACGAAATTACCCGCAAGAAACACTCAATAACGCAAAATGCATCCGTAAGAATTTGCGTATTTCGATCAGTTTACGCTGCATTTGTTTATCACACTGGAGTATATTTAATGTACTTATCAACTTTGCCACGCTGGCAATTATTATGTTGATCGAACAACATCTTGCAGATAAGGTTTGCTGATTGTTGACAGCAGTATACGAATAAATACAAAGTGTCGTATACTCGTATCTCATGTTGACGTATTCTGAGAGCTTACGCTTTTTGTCACGGAGTAAGGATAATTCTTACTCACCACAATGTCCGCGTCTCAAGATTATGCAACACGGAGGTCCAGATATACTAGGGCAGGGGCGCCCAATACGTCGATCGGTAGGTAGCGTGGGTAGATCGCAAGCTCTATGCATTCCCTGAGTTTTTTGTTATACGGTAAAAGGTATAGCTTGAAAAAACAGCTTGCTTTTGCAGATTTTTTATGTCGCGGACATTTTGCATTTTCGTCATTGAATAGTGACGTCATTTCGTCATTTCGTCATTTTTGTAGTTGGTAGATCATTTTGACTTGGCCATTTGTGTTGCCATCCCTGTACTAGGGAGTAGAATTGTACAGAGAACTAGTGGTGGTAAAAATTGTGACCAAATAGTAGTGGAGAATACAACGATAACGGGTGATGTTCCTGAACACAACAATATTCGTGCGTTAAGATTATGCAACACGGAGGTCTAGAATAGATGCATCCCAGAATAATAAATGAGTAAAAATGCAGAATGAATGAAAGCATTACGTTAAAGACTTACCCTCTTTGCCTGTTAGGTAATACTAGCATTCCTTACCCAACAATTACCTCGTTTAGCGACAGCTCTCGCTATTACGATTGTGAACTATTGCTCACACTCACAAATACTAGCATTCCTTACCCAACGATTACCTCGTTTAGCGACAGCTCTCGCTATTACGATTGTGAACTATTGCTCACACTCACAAAAGTTTTTTTTTTCAGGAATTGGGAAAAAGAACTGGAAAAGGCGAAAAACGGCAAAAATCCAAGTCTTCTACGCGCCCTCTTCAGAACTCATCGCCTCTGCTTGATGCGCATGGGAATTATTTTATTATTTCTGGTGAGCTCGTGTTTCTATACATTGTAGCAGATTTACTAGATTCACTAGTCTTAGTTATCCTGCGTTTTCTCTTTTCAGGAATCCAGTCGTATCTCTATTCCATTTTTCATGGGCGGTCTCATACGTTACATTGAAAATAAGGAAACAACTCCTATATGGATGGCATACGCATATGCATCTGGCATTAGTTTTTCTTCCTTGTTTTTCGCCTTCACATGGCAGTTCTATTTTTATCGAGTACTCAGAGTTGGTTGGCATATGAGAACATCTGTCTGTGCTTTGATGTATAAAAAGGTAAGTCGATAACATATTATAACATTATATTAAGCTGTTAGCTGAGCTGGTGGCCAGGATACAATTCACCTACTTGTGGGCCCCAAGTCAAGCCCAAGGGCCCTTGAGGTTATAGAAATGTTTCCATGTTCCAATAATCAATATATTTCTGTAATTATTTTGCAATGATCAAATGTCATCAAATATCACATAATATTCTAATGTAAGAAACAAGAATTCTTAACACAATGTAACACATCATTACTACGAATGAGTTCTGGGGGCCCACAGACATCGATTGGACTTGGAGAGGTAGGTAAAAGGTTAAATTAATTATTCCATACGATGGCCTACTTGGCCTATTGCTAATCCGGGCCTTGCTGTAAGCCCGACACGGAACCACTCGGTGTTCATTGAGTTCGTTTCCTCAGGGACGAATTAACATAGTATGCTACGGCCAGCGCTAAATGCTTGCAAGTTGTCTAGGGCTCTAGGCCCTACGGAAATCGGCATCGTAGCGACTTGCCAACAATATTTACAGGTTGAAAAAGCTGTTTAGTTGATGATTGAATCTGAAATTACCGAAATCTCACGACATTAACATAAAACCGCTCGATACTGCTCGATACTCGATTGTTTAATCGGCAACCGCCGACATTTTGTGATTTCACTATTGACTTTCCTAGCCCGCTAGTCGGTAAACGCTATTTTTAAGCTGAAGGTTATATTTTTACATTTCTCACATTCAGACTTTGCGCTTGAGTCAACGTTCAATCAGTGAATCAACTACTGGGAAAATTGTGAATTTGAGTTCAACTGACGTTTTGAGATTTGATGAAGTAAGTATGTACGGTATATACTCGCTTATAAGTCGTAATGTAGAGAGTTTACACAGTATACGGTAAAGCCTATGTTTCTGATATTTTCGGTTTACCATTTATCTTAATTTTTTTCTGCTATGTTTTAGTTTGCATACAACATCCAGTTTTTATGGCTTGGACCTCTGGTTTGTCTGGCTGTTGGAATTATATTATGGCAATTTGTGGGAATAGCAATACTTGCTGGGATGGGATGCTTGGCTCTTCTTATGATCGCACAGAGTTTTTTTGGAGTCAATTATGGAAAAGTCAGGTATGTATTTAACGGAACCTAAATGTAAATTTGATACTGATACTTACATACACATACACATACACTTACATATACATATACATATACATATACATATACATATACATATACATATACATATACATATACATATAC
>QXVX01001947.1:231196-296355 GCA_013436065.1 Halocynthia aurantium | reverse complement strand
GTTCTGCATAATTGTGTACAATTCTAGTACCTGTTTGTAGTTTAAAACTTCAAACTACAGATATATGTTACGCAATGTTTTTAGTTACAAATGACACATCGTTATCTAACGTTTATAAATTTTTAATGAAAATAGAAATATGATAAAGGGAAATGTACACACGCTTCCGGGACGCAATTCACAAGTTAAACGAGTAAACACGATCCTAAAACTTTTTCTAACTGATCCAGAGACTTCTAGGAAGAAAAGCATTGTATTATTTTGTTTTATTTTATGACAATATTTACTGTAACACGGATCCGTTATAGAAAATAACAATTTCAAACATTTTCACTGATTTTTTCAGAGAGGTTGCCAAGCCCTGTAGACGAGGTGACACTATACCTATTACTCATTTCTCAATCTAGGTATAAATTACGGTACGTTACGATAATTAAATTAAATTAATTAATTATACGGCATCTGAAGAAACAAATTTGAAGAGGTTATGGTTTTAAGTTATTTTTACTGTTATTTACTTTACAAAAAAGAATAATGCAGAGAAACGTGAAGAAAAATAAACATTGAAGAAACGTACATAGCATTTATAATATTGACTCTTCGTATAAATATATTATTAGAATTACGATAAAATCTTGATTACTCAAAGTAATGATAAATGAAAATAGCAAAGTGACATCGTAATCAGCAAAACAATATTGATTCACAGTGAAAAAAATACTAAAGAAATAAAGATAAACGGTGAAAATTAGACAAATATTTAAGAAATTATTGAGACTTTTTAGTGTATTGGACCTACAAAACGTGTCACCATATCAGTGTTTTGGTTAAATATAGGTTCCTATTTCCAGCTTTGCTTCAACCTTATTGTTATCTCAACCAAGTAAATCGATCTTGAGATATTTTAAAGACAATTTAACCGAGTGCCGTGACTGGGTGTTNCTCAACCAAGTAAATCGATCTTGAGATATTTTAAAGACAATTTAACCGAGTGCCGTGACTGGGTGTTTGCTACATCACGGGACTTCAACCTCGTCTATTATTTACCAATTTCATCAAGCAATTAGAATTCAAGTAAGGAAATTAAGCATTAACTATTACACTTGATAGTTCAGGTGTTATGTAAATAACTTTCAGACAATCAGCGTCTATTTTTATGAATGACGTGGAGTACTGTGCTTTTGTAGGAAAGAAATTAAGTTTGAACATAATAGGACTGTGAAATGTTGCTATAGCAACACGGATATTCCATTCCTTCGTTTAATTGTTCAGCGATGAACTCTTTATCCTGCATTTCCTTCAAAACAGTCAAGAATGTGGTATTTATCACGTGAACTTCTCGTGCGCATGATGGCAAATGTACACACATACATCTCATCATTATAGCAAAATTGTTAGCGTTTTTGAACGATATGCTGTATTATGTATATAAAGTCCTCATGTCTCTATCGGTCTATTCTCCAGATATTTCTCAAGAAAATAGCAATACTTCAGAACACATCTCCCTGTGAATCGCATTCAAGAAGTGCAGAGGGAAATAAGTGCCCTTTTTGAGTAGTTCAGAGCTTCGAAAAGAATCAAAAACTTTTTTTATCCCCATCAGAGTTCTTTACTTAGCTCTTGTGAAAGCAGCGTAGTCACATAACACTGCACATTTTACTGTTTTTGGAACTTGAGCTGGAATTTGTACTGGGATCTGGCGATTTTCTGATATCCTCTTTTTCCGCCGTCATTCTTTCAAATTTACTTTTCCTGTGCTTCTTGCCTCCTTTTCCCTCAGGTTTCCCGTCTGGCGTGCTCATACCGTTGGTACTATCGCTCACCGCCAATTTTCCCGCCCTTTTCTTGGGAGAAAAAACGACGCGTTCTATGACGACCTGGCAGAAGTAAATAGAGGAAAATTAAATTGAGGAAAACAAACTGTTCCCGCGCAGTGGCGTAACTAAGGAATGGTAGGTATAGGGTGAGCCATAGGCACCACTTAACACTCATAGAAACTCAAGACATAAGAGCCGTAAGAACAATAAAAAAAGCATAAGTAAAAGCATAAAAGGTACAGTCGTACTGTACTCTTCATGAAGTGCCATAATTTGTTGATAAAAAGATTTACTAGCTTAACTTGTTTTTTTGAGTTGATCTAGGGTAAAGTTATCTTAAAGATGGAAGTCAGAGATTTATACAGGGGCGCAATTTTAGTGCTTTCCGTAGGTGTAACTCTCAGTAAACCTCTGGTAGTAAAAACTTTAATTTGCCTACTGTAGAAGACAGTCTTCCATGAGGGAATGTTGTCGAATTGACGCAAAGCATATATTACATGAAAGTCGTTGTGCTGTTTTTCATTATCTTTGCGCTTTTAGTCAAATACCAATAATATATAACAGTGTCAATCACCGAGGCGCCAAGTTGGCTCAGTGGAAGCATCTGTCAATTCTACTTCGAAGATCTTTTGTTCAGTTTTGGAGAATAAGCTCGTAAATGTCACAGATGAACCTAATTCAAATATCCTTCCGTACTTTAATATCGCATTTTCACGCAAAAATGCATCATAACATTATGGAGTTTGTTTAAGATCTTCCTTTCTTTCATTGTGTAGTGCAATATCCTATCGTAAAAAGCTTATTGTATGCGTCCGTTTAAAAACCGCTTTCAGCACGAACTCAAACGGAGGTCACCAGAAGTAAAAGAAGTAAGATATTGTTAGGCGTTTCAAGGTGAGGACATTTTCGAACCAATACAGTTACCCTACAGTTGCCTCCACACAAGCTGCATCTAAATAAGGATAGTATGCTCACCTCAGGCGGGGCTTCGTTTGGGTCGATACCCCAAATGAAATTGTCGGGGTCCATGTTCCAATATTTCTCCCAGAGATTGGCGTAACCATCGTCTTTTTCGCCTTTCTTGTTGGTAGGTGGGTTGAGGTCGAGACCTTGCTCTTCTGCAAAGGTGAGAATAAAGAGGTAAATATGTGCTGTAGAAACAGAGTACCAGAGTAGCTCTGTTGGCTTGGATACGTTTTGATAAATCGATAACAGGTAATAAGTAAGCATAAATAGCAGGTACTCGGCATCATAGTTTGAACGAATCACTGTAAAATTTACAATAGGTGATGCCCATTTCCTGTAAACACGTCAAACAGGTCAAACACGTAAAATTCAGGGACTTAGCTGAGCCTAGTTATTTCACTATCGTCGTACTGTGTCAACTAATCTTGCTCGTAATATAGAAACGACTGGACGCGCCAGCCAATAAAAAATAAAATCAACAAAAAACCTACTCGCAACGTCCGTCCAGTGTTGTCTGTTGGCTCTCATCCCGTCACGTAGAGGGGCGTAACCATTACAAAAGTCTGCCATCATCTAATAATAGAAATGGATAGTAAATTTATTTACATGCCTGAGATATTTGGAAAGGTATTTCCAACAACAAAATGCAATGCCTACAAGGCTGCAATGTAGCAAATTTTCCAAACTGCAATCATTTCTAACTTGTGGATGATACAAAACACTAAATTCTGGAACTGGGCTGAAGGTTGAATTTAGGAAGGGATGGTAGACTGGACATAAACTTGGGACTGAAAAGGCCGGTACAATCCTTGACTAGGACATGGGACCCTTGCTAACGACGGATGAAAGCAACAGAGGTTAAGTTTAAGCCTTTCACTTCAATTTTAAATAAAAGGAAATGAAATTTCCGTGGAATATTTAAAATAAACACCAAGGGATTCGTAATATTTACTATTAATAGTAAGGCAAACATACAGAAATATTTACAGAATATATATCAGTGATCCTGTTGATCAAATTGCGCAAAATACAAGTAACCTTGGTCACGCGATATCTCGTAATTGTTCAAATATACCACATAGGATAAAATTGATTTGTAGTTGTCAAAACAGACATCCGATAAGAAATTAATTTATTATCTAGCACACGAACACGGTATTGAATAACCGAATTGATTGGAAGAGTATAATCCCCCTTTTTTTATTGAACATAGAAGTTTTTTATTCGGTTGTTAAACTTATTGGCATATGGTGTTTGTAGCACACAAACGAAACGTTTTTAATCCCAAGACTGACTCCTGGTCATTTCGGTTACTTGAACGGAATTTGGATAAAGATGAGTCACTTTGTCATACCACGTTAGCGAGTGACGTCATAACAAGGGTCATCAAAGACGACTATAGGAATGTGAACTACGTTGCGCACTCTCAACGGAACTAGGAGGAATAACATGTTTTGACGTGATGCTTGGACAATTACATTAGAGGATTTCTTTGCGAAACGAATTAAATCAAGAGTTTTTCTTTCATGACTTAAGTTCGTGACGTAAGGATCGCTCGGTTCGATCAAAAACAAATTATCCTTGATTATGTTGCAGTGCGTCATAAAACGCAAGTTGATGCTTATTCAAATAATGCTGACGCCGTGGTCAGTAGTGACGCCATTACGAATTTAAAATATAAAACTATCCTATAGTATATAAGGCGATTCAATATTTTGTATTCAACAACTTACAATAGCTGAAATATTCAGTCAGCAACTTGCTGAATTTTTAAGTTCAGGGTTCAAAGAAACCTGGGTTACGTGAAACAAGACTCATCATAGTATCAGATATATCATATTGCTAATAAATAATCTATGTATGTTGAATACGCGATACAAATCGGAGCATATAGCGCCCGTAGCGCATCTCCTCCCCCTCAAGAATTCGCAGCGCCTTCGTTAAGAATTACTGAACCACTGCATAGTCAAGATATAGTGAAGATGCATTACCTCCGAATTCTCACTATCTTGGTTTGCAGGCTGTACTTGTGCCAAGTTTTTCATGATCACAAAATTTAGAAAGTTGCTATTATAAAGTATTTACTCTGTGTTTCAGTAAATTCATATATACGCTTTCTGAAAAACGGTATAATACACGGATAAAATTCACTGTGAGTAATTAATCAGACCGAAGTTAAGACAACGGTGTGAAATGGAATACGCTTCATCACAGAACAGGCCTGGGAATTCCAAAAATCTTCTTAGCTTACAGCACACTGCTAGAACCCTCTTTTCATCACCTACGTAAACCAGAATATATCGGTATCTATATTACTTCCCACTTATATAGCTGTGAATAATAATACTCGGTAATCTAATATGCCACATAGTCCATGTTATTTGCCCATGCCCTGGTTTGGAAATCATAGTCATTGCAAAACTACCGTATGACGAATCGTCCCTGTTGATAACATTTGTCTTTTCTAGTGCAACCAGATGAATAATTTATTACATCTTGGCATCAGTAATCCAAGGAACTCACTTGTTGTGAGGGAATGGAATTACCAGATTTGAATCAAAGCAACTTGTAAATCACTAAACGAGAATAATTTTTTTTCCAAATTAAACTCTAAAAAAAGACCACTCAGGGTAAGAGCAAAAAAAAGGAAAGTTTTCTGGAAGAGGGGATTGTGCATTTGTGCTAGCTAGGGATTGAATTTGAAATTTCATCGAACTCGAACATAGCTCTCTCTCACTTAACGCAATTATAGCATTAAGAGATCGATAAGGTAAGGTATGGAGACTCCAAGCTCATATTGTTGCTGCATGATAAATAATTAATTCAGACCGATAATCTGCTGAGATGTTGCAGCCTTTAACCTTCTCTAATTGTGACAGAAAATTATTTTCCTGCACACAAAGTCAGTTGTAATAAATTTAAATATAAAACGATAGAATAAAAACATCTAGCATTTCATTCACTCTATGTACTGTCTATTGACTTCGCTAATCGCTTTCTTCTGTTGCATGCTAATCAGAATAGACTGTTCGCGAGATCAATATCGAAGCAAGTCCAGTTCCTTGACGCATTCAATACGAATTACGAGTATAAACTGATATACGGAATATTATAGCTAATATATATTCATCGATTTCATGCCTGCCACAGGGTTCTCTATTGCCATTACTTCTTAGGACTTAGACGATGAATTTTTTGATAGGATTATGGATTAGGCAATGAGCATTCTACGAAACGATCGATAATTTTGAAGTCTTCTAATGGAAGATATACCCTATGCTAAATATTGACATATAGGTCACGGAAAATGTTAGCGGACGAAACACGTATAGGAAAAATATATATTACGTGTGCAAACATTTTGCTAATGTTAAGTATTGAAATATCATAACGCCGGAAAGGAACGCGAAATGATATGTGGATATTGGACATTAGAACACTAGTAAGTATGAATGGGAGAGGTTCTATAGATGATTAATTTGAAGTACTTTTTAGAAAAGCAACCCGGAGCCCCTCGAATAGCTGCTGTATCCTTATTCTCTTAAGCTTTTACTGAGGTATATACACATACTATGCAACGAAATACCAATTACAAGCAGTACTTGAATCCCGCTAAACTTGATACTTTTCTCATGTCTTTATTATCTACAGTAGAATGCCGTAGCATTTGGACTTGCATTAATTAAAATACGAGCCCTATGCCATCACTATCTAACATTTTTACATTACAAATACAGGTAACCATTTAAATTCAAAATACAACAATATCATCTGCCCTAACATCTCATTCATCTGCTAAATCACAGCACAGCAAACATTACTCTGAAATTCTGCAGTATTACACAGTAACTGTCATTCGCTGCTCATCTGTTACAGACGCATTTACCATTCATTCGAACCGCTTTACAGGAATATTTTTGAATATGACACCGCACTAATAAGAGCGAACCGTGTATACCTTGCTATGTATACAATACAAACTAGAATCATCTAGGCCTTCAGTAACACTAAAGCGAGATTTATATAAACATACCATTTGCGCAGAGCGCCAGTTATATTTGTCGGGCTTAACGAATTTCCCTTTTTCCTTCCCGCTGTTCACAGAGCGACCTCTTTAAATATTTACATTTAAAGTAAAGTACCTTGTTGACATTAACTCTTTCAGCGACCGCCGCTAGCTCCCTCCTATTATCCGCGAAGAGCGAACGTGGAGAGGTCGAGAAATACGTTAGAATTTGAAGCGGTGGTAAAAATAACTTTGGGTATGTGTAAGAGGAATAGTTCTGTGGTTCGATGCCACGCGTGAATAAAAATCAAAAGGACGATTCAATTAAATATCAGGTCGAAAACAACCGTCTTGAACTTTTTCATTTGTTAAATGAGTCATTCCATCAAACAGTATTAAAATATCTGCTAAACAAACTACATGCTTGATGACCTCGCATAAAAAAAATTACCGGGAAAATCGTAAAATATTATGCAAGGACGTGTAATTCTAGTTAGCAATTAAGACACTTTTCTTCGAATTCTCGCTATTATTAAACAACGATTGAGCTAACACACTTGTACTCTATATACGAGGATAGTATATAACATTAGTCGACATAAAAGGTCAGTCTACGTCTGTACTGCACTACGGAAAAAAATGAATTCGAAATAATTCCTTCTCAACTACCCCAGCAACAAGATGATTTAATGAATACATTTTCCTTAACCCGTACATAGCCGAATGGCTAATATCGTTAACCCGTGGTTATAACAGCTCTTCTACACATACGGCTACGTGTGCAGTAGCAGATTTCACGAATTATTCGGCATAATGAATGAACAGAATTCGAACATAAGTAAAATCACACTAAACTACTAATAAGCTTCGGCAAATACTATTTTTGAAGCTAAATTATTAAATGCGTAACTTCACTGAGCTAATCAATGGAAATCTGCCAAAGTTATTCACACCAAACTATTTCCTATTGACCAGAAAGATTATGAAGGGCCCAAAAAAAGCTTAATTTTCTGTATAATCACTCAGACTACGATCCCTGGAGGAAGACATTTTCCCAAGGCGCGTTTTTTGGAACAAACGTCATCGATCTATGTCAAAATTAATCACTGGAAATGAAGCCAAGTTCGATAGCTGATATAGAATCAAATGGTTTTAATTAGAGAAACAATAAAAGCAAGTTGGCATTACCATATGCCTGAATGGAATATCGAGTGGATATAGGAACCTGTAAGAGAACGAACTTCTGTACAGGCTTTGAAAAACTCAAAGAGAGAATTGAATTATCAAAATTAAGGAATTCTCCAAATCTTGGAACCAAGACAGCTCAGTCAAACTCAGACAAGACTCGAATTGAGTCAAAATACTAAAGAACAACATGGTAGCTATTTTCTCTATAAATATATATTATATTTATACTTTTCGGATGATTCACTACAACTCTGTATTCATGTACAATATACAAAGCTGTGCTCGCTTTCTAATGTGAACTGAATTTCAAAATAGCTTTAGACAACGGTAAACAATTTTAGATCTGGTTACAAGAAAGTATTTAGCAATCCTTCGAATTCTAGAACCGCTGCTATTCCCTACGGAGCAGACAGCAATAGAACTATGAAACACGGATCAGATCCAAATCATTAACCTTAAATCTATGACGTCAATGAGCCCAGCATCAACAACAAAAACAAAACAGAAATTCCAAATGCTTGTTAGAAGTATTACACAGTAATGCCGCCTCACAGACTCGTGAGAAAGTTGGTTTCTTGGAGGAATATTTGGAGGCCCATGCCAATGAGCAATCGCGTATTATTTATTTCAAGAATGGATTGCTTCCTTGATAGAAACTCAGCCAAAAGCTTGTAACTCGGGGTTATCAATTGACTTGATAGTAGTAGTAGTAGGATTTTTCAGGTGAAAAAATCGACTATATAGTCGGTAATCATTCAGCCGAAAGAATCAAATTTATTGTTTGCAGATTTGAAATACTTTATAATAACCTTTACAGTTATTGACAAGCAAATAATTTGTTTAGTTAGTTTAATAAAATAAGATTCAATTACCACCAAGTCTGTGAGTGTATACTAAGTATGATATCCATCCCACATAGCTTGACTGGTTAAATAATATCTTTACTGATTGACGTAATAATTCGATTAACTTTGTTCGCGCATATTTTATTCTTCCTAATTGAATTTCAGCATTGCATGCACTACATAACATAGTCACTATGTCTTACTGCTGACATTGTCTGTACATTACCACAATATTCTTATTATAAGTGTTTGCTATACTAAATTGAAAAAGTAGTGACCAGCACATAATTCTCGCCTTTGTAACCAAATTATATAGATAGGTCAGATGGTGAAGTAAGTGATGCTGTAATGCAAATAATAATCCTCTCACCTCATAAACCATGGAACACACACCGTCGATGAAACCAATTTGCATTTTAGGAAGGTCGCCTGCCTTGCTGCGATCCATCATAGCAATCGGTTCTGTTCCAAACAATTGTCTTTCCTGGTCTCCTTGATCGTAGAACTCGCTCGTGACATATTTCGCCATCTAGGGAACATTATTAATATATTTTGACTTGCTGTAAGACAGCACTAGGTTAAATAAAGAAGCATGGTGGGTAATTCATTGAAAAAATAATTTAATAGTTTGTTTCCACAGTCAATTACAACGGTAGACCCACATCTAAGTCACTTATACGAAAATACACTGCCACAACTCAGATAGGTCATCCGCGAGCTCTAGAGTGACATCTAGCGGGAACAGCATTCCAATCGCTTCACCTCTTTTTCTATATAATGCCGGAACGGTGCATAGACACATATACTACAATATGAAATCCTTTGCTTCAGTTTGAAAGTTCCATGGAATACAAATGAGAAGGTTTAACTTACCAATTGCTGCACTTCCCAAGGTTTAGTGATCGAGGACAAGTCACACGCTGTCATCATCATGGACCTGTTTTAGCAAAGCAAAAATCAGTAGATTATAACAGCAACGGAATTTTATTGCTATCATATTTAAGAAGTCTACTATTGAATTACTTACATGAGCAGCATTTTGTTATCTAGAACGGTGTAGTCACGTTCGTCCGGCTTGTTTTGCAGGAGTTTTTTGAAAGTGTTTCTTCGCCTGTGTAAAGCAAAACAATGATACAGGGTTAATATCTGGAATATTTTCCTGCTCATATTCGTGAGTAACTTAGACTTAATGTACGACTGCATTCCAACAATGTGATACTGTTTGATTTGATTTGTCCATAAGCTATCAATTGGTAATTTTATTGGGGGAAATGTTTATATGAAAAGTATTTTCAACTGTTTGAATAACGTGATGAAATTCAACGTTTAGAAAATATATAATAAATAACAGTTATTGGGAGCTCTTATCGCGCGATATTTATGTGTGACACCTGTGCCAACTGACGGTCGTCAAAATAAACGTCTGTTATTCTATTTTCAAGTTAGTTTGGAAAGATAAGTAGAACAAATATTTAGAAGCAATTATTATTGAGCATTATGAGCTTTTAGGATTACGTCATTAAGGGAATTAGACCATCAATGAAGTCACGAATGTTCGAATTGTCGATAACAGAAACTTGCCTTCAACAAGGGTATTGTATTGCCAAAATAGCGTGTTTCATGATTTCACATGAATCATCAAATTCTTTATGAATAAGAAAAAAAAATTATACTGTAAGGTTGATCATGGACTGTAATGTACTTGTAATATAGTTCGAAAAGTTTCCCTGTAATTGTCACTAGAATCACTAATCAAGACGTGTCTAAGCAAGCGGGTAATAAAAATGTGGATACGTAACACGAGAGAGCGCTATACGGTTAGAAATGACATAGGATACTGAAACTGAAGCATGCATTATTAACGAACCAAGCAGATTTCATTATCACCAGTCGACCGAGTTCGTTTATAACAGCAAAGAAAGAAGAAAATATTTTCGTTGAGGTACTTACTGAAAATAGAGAGCCAGATCGGTTGCCAAAATAGCGTGTTTCATGATTTCACATGAATCATCAAATTCTTTATTCGAGAAAGATTCGAAAATATTATTTCCATCCATGCTGCTGATTCTCAAGCAAGTGTCGTAGTGATGGTTCTCCAACGTCGAAGTATTATATAGGATTGCCAGCGGTGCGGCGGCTCTGAATTAAAAACATTTAAATTTAGAAACAATATACGGTGATAAACGGTCCATTAAATCCACAGAATTTGAATTAAAGAACTACATGTACAGATATATTTTTTGGTAATTATAGGAAAGCCTGGGACGATAAATTAGGCACATCACCAATAGTATAAAGCACAAAGATGATATAACACAGATTGATTGCATTTCTGGCTGTCAATAAAAACACAATGCTTCTCCAAGGCGCGTTTCCAGTATTTCATAACCGAAATGTTACATAAAATTCATAACACTGGCCCATCCCGTATAACGTCACAGCATCCCAGGTCAAATCGATTTTCTTTGTATATTGCCTGGGTAGCTAAGCAACAACTGTTTTCCAAATAGTTACAAAAAGGCGTTCCAAAGCTAATCCTGAATGTTACGATCTAATTTATATATATTAAGCATTGAAAGATACTCGCGTATCAAACGAGGGCCTAATATTTGACTAAGCGCACGTAAGTAAATAATTGTTTTGTATGCGGGTTCGGATCTTTGTTGGTAGTAAGTATATTGCCGTAGTAAAACTAACTCGTAAAAGTATTACAGCAGTATTAATGGATATAAGTTAAACACTAAACCTTTTGAAAAGTCTCCGCAGATGACATTAAATTTCTTTATAATAAACAAATATTAAATAAGGAATAAGCTCGCTCAAATGCACTGATGTAATAAAATATGAGTTTGCAATGTATTATTATCCCATACTGAATGTTAGTGTTTGATACTGTACTAGTAGCTCTCTTACAATTCGTGTTGGCAGTATTTATCAGGAATATTATTTGCTATGCGCAGGGAAGATAGATGACTATTAGAACATTTGTATTGACTAGAAAACTGTCAAAATTCAGCGTTATCTATCATGATTTTTCATTTTTCCTCTTTTTTATCTCAATATCTGTCTTATCTTTTATGCAAAGCGATGATAATTAGCGTTATGCAATGTAATTATAATTAGCGTGGGCGAACGAAGTCGAAGTCAAAAAATAAGTTGAATATATCCACTAACACTATCTCGATTTAAAAAGGTCATCTGTGTTTACAATACAATTGTACTACAATTCATTTACCTTTCACTGAATGATGTATTTCATAACAGTCCATTAAACTTCAATCAATACAGACGATTATCCCCTAAACCTTTACTCAATCATGGATTGAACAGAAAATGATTGAAAGAGAAATATTGAGTGTACAAACCTGATTAAAAAAGCATTGTTCGTTCCTCTGTGGTCAATATCGTGACAGAAACTGCCAACCACCAGCGCAAACTTTTCCATGTCAGTAAAAATGTTGTTGATGTTCGGAAACTGAAAGAAAACGAAATATCGTGTATGAAAATACAAATAAATCATCAAGTATATAAAGCTGATGCTAATATGAGGCTAATACAAGAAACACAGACGAGGGAAACACGAGAATAGTTCAGAATGTGACAATTTTGTGGATGTGCTTACATCTTTGTCTTTGACCATTCTGTCTTGAAGAAGAAACATGGTATGGGCAACGTTAAACCCGTGCCTCCAGTTGTGATACGCGACAGGACGATAGCATCTACGAACACTGATGATCCATCGCATCATAGTCTGGATAGTAATGAACATCTTAGATTAGCAAATAGTAATAACACACAAGTTGGAAGATAGAGAATCGGTGGCATGTACATTACAATAGCTACATAGCAGAAGTACAGATAGATCTATAAAGTGTAAAATCCTTTACCATAGTCAAAAAGTGAATGTTTTATTATATATAATTTCTTTTTACTGTACTTCTGTGGCCCTGAAAAAATCTTCAATTGAGCCCACATCCCTGGCCATAACTCACATATTGACTGAAGTGAAGAAACTACCATTCAGGCATAAATATGTATACAAGCATTTATAGGATTGTATGTATATGTGGCTCACTGCTTGACATAGAGCTGATCGTGCTCAGTTATTTGATTTGATTTTTTAAGAAATGCAAAACAAGGTTATACCAATTGCGAAATTTTGAATCTGTTGAAGGCATCCAGGTCAGTGAACATTCTCATCGCTGCCAGCACTGTTTCGTCGTCAATGAGCGATAAGTCGGAGAATGTGAATTCGTACAAATTGTAATCCTCTCCCGATGGGATCGGTTTATCCTATACATGAGAAGAAAATACTGGGCGTTACATTCATATTGATATGTAATTGATTGTCGATTAAAATACTGTTGACTATTGTTATTACACAATACCTTTGTATATTCACACCAGATTCAATTTATTTACACAATGGGATATTTACATAACAACGTAACCAGAATGCTAATAAAAAAATTCAAATTCATTAAAATGTCAGCAGTCTAGCAACCATCTAAATAATGAATCCATTACCTAGCAACACATTTTAGTTTTAACAAGGCATCACTCAATTTCTAGAGTCTAATCACTATGGTGAAGTAGTATGTGGGCCCTTCGCAACTAGGGGTTATCTATGTCTGGGGCCCATCCATGATAAGAGCCCTGGAGCTTAGGCTTCATTAGTTTAATAGTAGATCAGCTGATGAGATGGGATGATCAAATTCAGTCTTATATTTCCTGCAATTTCTGTATACCTAGTTTAATACTTGCCTTAATCCTTTCCAATTCGTTATCAGTTGCTCGAGTGTGAAATCTGACAATTTCATTAGCGACCTCTTGTTTCGCTTTATTGATCAGAATTGAATTGAATCCGTTCGCGTAGAGCAACCCGTTTAGAATGTAGGGTTTGATTGACTAGGAATTAAACGAAACGGTGAATATATGAAACGTTTTTGCTATATGCAAATGCATAGGCTACATAAGTAAGGTTTACTTCTAAGGTTTGCTCGTCTTGTTCGCTAAATCCTCCTTTCTTATTTCCCAAATGAATGAGACCGAGCACACGACCTGTCTCATCGTAGTAGGATGCACAGAGCACGTTCTTTAAGCTGAAACCCTTTTTCTCATCCTGGGAAAATAGTTGAAAACAAAAACTTCAAAAATCAACTCCAGTAAACACATGAAAAATATTTGCTACGATGAAAGTGTCGAAAACTGTATGTATACTGGTACTTTTCCAGCCGATTCTTACCTCTAATTTAAAGTCTGAAAAGGGATTGATCTTCGACATGTTAAACACCTGCAAAAATAATTAAAACAATGTTAGCTCTCGGGCGTGAAAACTGATGGCATTGCGAGAAGGAGAGGAAAATGAGATGACAATATTTCTCATCTTAGTGACAGAAGGTCAATATTCCCCGGAACACAAAAATGGCACGAAATCGATTAAAAAGTCAACAACTCTTCAACCTTTCTAGTTAATTTGTTGCAGAGCTTTCCGAACTTTTCAGAGTGTAGTTCCCCAAGACAATTGCCACACTAGAATAAAATGCAACTGACCAATATCTCCCAACACAAAGTCTTCATGACTTTAGCTTTATTTTCAATACATTCGTGACTGAATTTTCATCAAAAAGAGACAACAATAGCAGTTTTTTTAAAAGTTACTACGAACATGCTGCAAGCACGATATTTGTTGGCGGTTCAGCTCAATCCCCTGTTTAATTTGCGCTAGGTCGCGAGAGTAGTATATCAAGTCCTACACTCTACTGCTGTGTGAAATTTATCAACGGAAGTTCGTTTGGTTTTACCTTATCACTCGCCAAAGCTTTTTCTATAACTTTGTGGTTGAATATCCAATCGTTTTTCTTCAGTCTGCAAGAACAAACAAAAAATATTTAGGTTCGTCAAATAATTATCCATTAGGAATTCCAAGAGGTTGAGTGACATTAATGATATTCTGCTATTTTGGTGACTCTCAACCCTGGTATTATTATTTTTAATTTATAAACATTCTGTTTTACTTGTTCACGTCAATTTCCTTCACAGCTTCTTCCTCGTATCCAAACATGGCAGTCGGTTTTTTAATCAGCATGTCGTACGATTTAGCGAATTTCAAACAGCCTTCGATATTGCAGTTGTCAACCAGCGCAATAGCGAGCGTATATCGTTCGCAAGTAATTAACTCTGACACTTTCATCAATAGATCTTTTAAAACGCCGTCAAAACTTCGAGCTTTCCAATGACCAGCGACTGAAGACGCGAGATCTGTTTGGAGCTGGTGAAAAAACAGTGAAAGATCGAAAAACTGCAATGACCATAACATACATTCTAAACAAGACTTTAGATTGTTATACTTTACCTTGCCTGCTTGTTGCAATCTCTCAATGTTCGCAGTTCGTCTTGTGTGTTGTATGGCAAGAGCGCACAACACTGAAAAATGACTGAGGATCTACAAAAAACAGCAGTAAAGATAGTAAATTCAAGATCATGTTTTTACGGAATATTTAACTATCGTGACACCTCTTCATCTTCAGCTGTGAATGCTTCTCCGTTTTTCTTATTGACGACTTCAGCAACCGCCACAAGTCTGTCATCGTCTGGTAATATAACAGGTTGACACAAAACATCTCGCGAAAGAAAGCCGGTCTTTTCGTCAAACATTTTCGTGAATTTCGGATGCTAAAACGGGAAGGAAGGTAATCTCTCATAGCTATACATACATCTAGCATTGCGAAAAGTAGTATTGCAGATCGGATTGGACCTGTATGGACCTGTAGTTCGTCAACTTGATACCGGGTAGATGAACACTTTATTTAGAGTTTAGACTAAAACATCGAAAAATGAGACACTTACTTCATAAACATTAGAAACGTTCAAAGATTCTCGTGTAACTGCTACATGTCCAGCGAGTCCAACATTGTAGCTGACGACAAATTCGTTCCTCGTATCGCAAACGACAGATTCGAACGTTGCTTTCGCAGTTACGTTCCATAACTTTGATGCCAACTCCTTTCCATCTCCCTTAGAAAGAAAATGAAACATAAGCAAACATGTAAGCAAACTATATTAACCTAATCATTTAAAATATCGGTGGTTTATACAATGTAATGTACGGTTTAATTTAGTAATTCCCATTACATTATTGTTTAAGGTCATCAAATATCAGGCTATATGGAGGGAAGAAATATAAAGGTCGCTAAAGGTAGGATGTTAAAAGGAATTTGTCCGTAGAATTTTATCGCGTACGTCATCACTAGATCACTAGAACTCTGTATTTCGAATTGGTTCGATACAGCACAATTAGTTTATTCATGCCAGCCATCACCAGCTAATTCAACAGAAACCGATTATTCTAATAGAAAAAAAGCAGGTGCAACAGTCTGCAATGTCTTTTCGTCTATCATTGTATCCAACATATGACGTCGATTTGGTACAGAGCATTGGTGCAAACAAAAGGATTTATTTCCAATTGACGTCAGTATGGTAGGAGTGCCAATAACTAACGCTCTCATTAGGGGGCAAGCTTATTGTCACGTGTTGAACCGTAAAAGACAATTTGCTTTAGTAAACCGCTAACGTTTTCAGTTTAACAAGGGAATACATAATCTGGTTTTTGATCGCTCGTGTACTGTGTACATAGTGAACCGTGTACAAAAATTGATTGTTATTTAATGATACAGGTTATGAATGAATCGATGACAGTTCTTATCAACTATGTCCAGTTAATGAGTAATTGTCCTTTCTACCAGTCCGTTATTATTCAGGCATTGGCTTGGCATAACTCAAGACAAGGACAGAATGAATTTTGGCACCGTGAATACACTATCCAAATGCTATTTTGAATCATAGCATATCATCAGTTGTAGGTATGATAAGATTGGAAAGCAATATCTGTATCGGAGATTTACCGCGGCATTATCACGTGATAGGAACAAACTACATCTGTCCGCTCCCAGTAGAGTTGCCACGTGACTCAGAGCTTTGTAACAGAACTGGTCGCAATCCTTTACTGATCCCACTTCCTTGGCAAGTTCCAATATGATTTCAGGTTCACTGAAAAGGAAATATATCCACAAGGTATAATAAATGCATGTCAAAACAGGTTAAATAGAAGATCAGGGTTATGGAAATGCCGAAAACGGCAGTGGACCAAAACAAAACACTCTGCTAAACCGCCTGAAACTCGTGTTCGCCTAGATATTCAATTGGCGTTGAAATTCCGCGGCTACTTCAAATGTTAGCAGATACTTATACTTTACTGGTATATCAAAGCGTATGGTGTGAATTACTTGCGTGTATCATGAAACTTCCACCACTGCTGTATATTACATTTCATTGGAATCTAATCTAATAAAATCGAATGTGCTCATAATTCAAAGAAAAGGTTGAAAAATGTCTTTGGATGTAGTGAAAGGTCACCATCTTGTTTTAGGTGTAATCTAATGTCAACATTTACTAGTCCGGTTCGAGATGGCCAAGCCAGGGAGTGGAATTTGAATAATACTCATACAACACAGCAAGTCACGAATAAAATAGTCTGTTCTATTTTATGCTACCACAGTAGTCAACAACAAATGATAATAGTACACGTTCTACTACATATATATTCACACAGCGTGTATTCCTATTTACTAGATCATTATCTTTATATCTATAGACCGAGCAGCTAATTCGGAACTAACCCTTTGTTAGCAAAGCTATTAAAAGCAACGTTTTGTTCAAAATCTTGGCCTCGGTCAGACCAAAACAAATCAACCGAAGACTCGGGATATTGCTCTTCAATGGCAAAGAATTGTTGAGGGTCACCGTCATCGACATGTTTTTCAACTGAGTTCGGAACAACATAACTTGTTGTCCCTCGTTCTGAGCTTCCATCTTGAGATCCAGTTCTCTTATGTTCAACTCCAGTCTTCCACTTAGAAGATAATTCGTTCATATCTTCTGTTAAAGACTTATCATTCTCCACATGTGCTGGAATATTTTTCAGCTTCTCATTGTCCGCCGTGGATGACCAAAACGAGGCAGAATCGTCGACAGAATGCGATGAAACTGAGCGGCCGAGGGAGTCGACAGAGCATCTGGACGTCCGACGGAAAAATCCCGACTGGAAAGCGTCAATTTTAGGCTTGATCGGAGGCAAGTTGGGAATAGAACATTTGTGGCTAACATCATATTTATTCTCCTCCTGGTTAGAGCTTCCCGTCTCAGAAAATAAACCGTCGTCGATACTGGACGGAGGTTTTTTGGGACTGACTAATGTACACGACTCGGTATCATTCTTCTGCAATAAGTAACTCTCTAGGAACCGAGGATTACGTTCAAGGTAGTTTGTCACAGCCGACTGCATTTTTCTTTGAAGATAAACAGCGAGAAACTTTGGGTGGTTGTCAAGGAAACTAGCGACATTTGCTGGACGATAGGGTTCCATTTTATTTTCAAAAATTAACTATAAATTATAAGTAAATTAAATTATGAAGTATTATAGAATATAATCATTCTCCACAACATTATCATATTTAACATTTTTAGAATTTTTTGTTCAGTGTTAGTTGATAGTATGGTAAGTTCTTATGTATTGTATTAAATCCATTACAATCAAGATTTTAAGTTATCAAGAAAGATTGTCACTAGAGTTTGCAATTTTCAATGTTAATAATACGGAATGCCAAGCGGTCAAGATTCAGTGTCGAATGGTGAACCTTTCATCCTACAGTAGTAAAGGAATTTAAACCAGTAAACGAATTTATGATTTCCAAACATCACCAGCTGCTTTGAAAAGCGCGGAAGTAAACAGTAATAAATTTACTACTGTATACACAGCACAAGAGTCATCTTCAGAAATTAAAGGAAAATAGTGTGTATTCAATACAGTATCGAGTCACATCACTCGGTTTGCTGACGTGGACGCTCTCATGGTAATTCAAATAACAAATTTAATTGAAACTCAAGAATATAAAACGTATGACCAGTCTTTACAGGCTCTCCCTTTTCGGCGTAATAAATGCGCATAACATTATTGTTTAACTGACACATTAATGGAACGTTGAAACACATTCTACAATATGAGAAATTTGATATGACTTTTGGATTGGGGAGGGGTCAAGCTTGTTTTCCTGCTCAATCCAGAATATTGCACTGCCTACTTTATCTTTGTTCAAGTCAAGCCTATGTTAATATTTATCTTCATATTGAACACAGGCGTTCTATGTATTATGCCATTACTCTTGTGTGCCAAAATCCATAAAGGAATTACGAACATAGATACAGAGATACTTTATGTATAAAGAACGATTTTTCAAAGTGTCCGATTTTATGAAATAGGGCCGGATGTTTTTGGTATTCCACGTTTAATAAACTAGCTTCTTAACTTCCTTAACAGAGTAGTAAACAAAATATTGGGAAGTAGAATATTTTGCTACGATTTGAATCCATTACGAGCAGAAATTTTGCAACGAACCCACAGGAGAACGACTTCCAAACTCGTAAGAATTTACATATAGGTTAAACACTAATATACAGGATTTCATTATGTCATTTTATCATTGTCTCTCGTTTTCATCTTTTACCACAAGATCATTCGAATGCATGCTCTGGCATTTACTTTAGTATGCTGCAATCATTTCCCTGGGGTAAGGTAACGTGACACGCTACGTCAATTTGACGCCGTTTTGTATAGGTCCATCATCTCGCGTATCTGACGACCGCAGACCGTAATGCATAGATATGATTTGGCAGAGTGTATTAATTAAAAGCTAATGAATAATCAAAGAGAATGCCCTGCAGACAATGCATTTCCTTACTGCTGCACTTTCCCTGCTCCTACAAAAGTCTAATGAAAAGCGTAACCTTTTTCAGCTCTTCAGTTCACATTCAACAATAATAATATCAAGACTGTGGGGCACTGTCACATACCAGGCTTGAAGTGAGTATACAATAGGGTAGGGCTACCAATTGACTGAAATTTATTATCTATGTATAGGGTGTCTACTTACTGGATTGTTCAATATGGATATAAGACCACAATTAGTCAGTTAGTATAGGACTATAGGTAATAAAACTTTCAAATGTTTTTCAGTATGGCGCTATGACAACACAGCAGTAACGGGACGACACCTCAAATATTTTACTAAATACTATAAAGTCTAAGCTATTTCATTCACCCCAACACAGCCACAACAACAGCCTTCGTATAGTAACCATTTATCTCCCGAATGCCACTATATGCAAAACCACTGCTAAAAATAGGCTATGCACACTAATGACTGAACGAAAATTACTCTGTAGACAACAACCGTCTCTGTCTATGGTTGAAAGACGAAAATGACACAAGAATATGATATAGCAACGCACAAATCATTATAATGATCCAGTCAGTGAGAAACCCTCTTTCAAGATCGATGATGAGGGATTTTGCATGATTAAACGACCGAAAACAATAACTGACTCCAAATTAAGATTATTGTACATTGTACATTGTAGGCAACGAATAATAGTCATTAGCAACAACCCATCTTTAAGTAATTACGATTAAGAACAAAGGACGGAACAGGCGACTACAGACATATGGAAGGCGACATAGTACATCAGATTAGTGACATCTGTCACAAATGATGAAATTATAGCACACTATATTGGGTTAATTTGCTATCTTGTGAAAGGGCTATACTCTGTAGTATTGATTGCAACGCAATTACATCAGGAATTAACGTGTTGCGACATGAAGAGCAAGAAATTTATTGTAAACCTTACAGTAGGTGTTATAGGCAGTATAAATGATGCCAGGTATCAACTATAAACTATAAATATGTATGGATGTTACATTCGGGTACATTTTGTTCTCATTCTAAAGCATTGTGGGTTAAAGAACGACTTCTAATTTTGCCTAAGTGAATTAGTTGAAGTTACGTACATCGATATCTACATTATAAACCAACACATGTTCATGGTTTATATAAGCTAACTATTAAATTCTTAATGGTGTTTTTAGGAGATTACGATTGGAGAATTACTGTGAAAACTTGTTGACTACAAAACTACGGGACGGCAAACAGCAGAAGCAGCCATGTGCCATTTTCTAAGGAAATATCGATCACCACACTATCTGTATTTGCTAAGCCTAAAAACGTTTCAGTTACTTTGGCGCAAACAAATGAAACGCAGTATGAACTCCCCGATGCTTATAAAATATTCACAACCACATATTCAAGGGATGACAATCTGCTTACCATTGTAAACAAGACCTAGAAGCTAGGATATGGTTAAGCAATATTTCTCAACAAAAATTGTCAGTTGGCAGTTCTTTCGGTTTTAAAGTTACTACTGTTGTCTATAAAGAGATTAAATAACAGGCCTAGGGTCTGCATAGGTTAAAGTTCATTTTGTGTTCATAATAGTGTTTAGCATTTTTGCTGTTCTAGCACAATATCCGTGTCGGTATATAAAAACACACGTAGCTCGTAGTAAAAACAACCACATAACTCTGAGTAAGTCAATCTTAATCCCGCGCAGTCTGTGTCTACTCCTTCGCTCTACTTGAGCTGTTTCATCATATTAATTCAAAGTTCCAGTGTAAAAGCAACAAACCCACTAGACAACAGGTACAAAACTCAAAGTTCATTTCCCAACAAAAATAGCATTACATATTGTGGAACGCAAAATCGAACATAAATAAAAAAATAGTACCTTGCCATTATTACAAGATGCTACTGCTTCTCCTTCTCCGTCGAACGATGAATTTCGACTTGTTACAGATTGTTAAGATTGCCAGGTACGGTTCGAGTACACACAGGTTCACTAATACAGCACAAGAACACTATATGCCTCGGTTGGGAACGGCAATAGCAGCAACTGTATTTTCCTCAGTGGTGTATCCTATACAGCCAAGCTCCTTATATACGAATGAGAAAACTCTCTCTCGGTTTCTGCTGGTAGTCGGTTGCTTTTTCACCCCAGCGTTCATGAATTATGAATGTGTGCCGACCATTTTGCGTATAACTATAGATATGCTTTGCTTTACACTTAAAGTAAGTATGTTCATGTGTCTGGAAAAAGAAAGATTGAAGAAATGCATTCGAAACAGCGCCAGAAATTCAAGCCATGGGACGCGAGGGAAAATCTGACTAATAGCTAGTTAGGTTACACCCACTCAAATTCTCAGGAATGGTAATACTGCAGTAGTTTTATACGCAGCGCCTAATCGCCCCTGCTTTCTGGCACTAAATCATACAATGGACGACAAGATAATGGTCGGAGATGTAGTCAACCGTGTATAACTGCTAAGGCAAACAACTTGGTTCAATCGGGCTCATAGTGATGACTTATAAAGCATTAGCTTTATAGCATAAAGTGCTATAAAGTTATATAGCATAACCATTCAGGAAAACTTTCTATTTAAGATAATGTAATCTATGTATTGTAATCCTATTCTAGCTTCTCTGCAATGTAATATTCCGCGGCGGTCACTTTACCAGGGGAGGCCAAAGCAATACACTTAGTTCTATCATACATTGCTATACACAGCACATACATACACATATAAATCTTGGATTGCTGAATGATCATTCATATTTATTATAACGGAACAGTTACGGTTTGCACTAAATAGCTGCAAGAATAAATGAACTATCAGCAGTATTGCAATGCAGTAGTTGTACGCCTCCTTATCCAGAGTTTACCATGCCTATGATCTGCCTGAAAGATCATTCTGATATCTATGTGTATAATGTATCTGTATCATTCTAAATCATTGATGGATATAAGCTTCATAGATTGAACAGACGCCAAATCACGTCACGTGAGGTACGAGCAAGCAAGTACATGATGACAACTAGGACAAAATAAAGTAAATCGCTTTACAGTACCATAGCTATATCTCAAATACAAAAAAGATCTAGTACAGCATATGTAAACAATTAAAGTACAGAATTCTGATGGACATACAATAGCAAAAATAGTAAATTACAGTACATATACTCGACTCTAAGTAAAGTAAAGACAGAACACTTATCGACTTGGATATTTCTGTCTAATTTGATATCACTATAGCTACTAACATTGAACTAAAATTCACTGAAACAGTAATTTTCCTAAAGCGGTACAACAGAAGTGAACGCAACCCTACGCTAGGTAACGAAGCAACAACGCTACTGAAACTCTGCGTAGTATAATAGGAATAGAACAAGGATAAAAAAAGAAGGAACGCATGTGTTCTCAGTGTCTATTGAACAGTGTGAACGTAAATATTTAATGATATACCGAGCGGATTCATTCGCTTTAAAGTGGTGCAGTTGTCGGATTTGAAATTTCAAGCAGGAGACAGTACACAAGAAATCAAGCAGAAAACAGTACACAAATGACAAGGTGAAATCGTATAAGATGATGCGATATCATTCCAATAGATTTTTGAATAATTCTAGTAGTTCTACTCTTCTATTTGGACACTCATTAATATTTTGTTATACGAAGTTTTTCAAATAATTTTGATCACTTTACAATGCATCCGGGTCTTTAACGCATCAGTGGGAATAAATGGGAACCTGCAATCTTATGTGTAACACTGTGGACCGGAATTGGCAACTTTAAAAACTTTTATTGGTTTCAAAAAGACTCTAAATAAAGCAGTGACGATAGAATCTAATGATTTCACAGACTTGAGTAGGTTAAAGCACGTGATGGTAGTAAATTTCAATACAGTTATTTTTGGCAGCAACAAAATACTGCAAACCTGGCACTGTCAGTGCTTGTGGCCGGAAATAATTGATAAAAAAGCTGTCGAATTGCGTGGAAAATTTCTGTGAAGCATTGGATGGGAGACATGCTAAAAAACACCGTTACTTGCTTTTGATATATAATACATGACCTAGAACTTAGTAGTGGAAATAACCTTTAAGAATTAGGTAAACACAAAGGTGAGTGAGGCTGAGGCTTATTATTGCTACTTTGTGATATCAATAACTGTTTGATAACATAGAGGAAAGGAAATGAACATGATATAAATATGTTTTGGGACTGATTTATATTGATACCAATACTCGATTCATTATTTATTATTATCCACGATCACAATGAGCAGCGTTCACAACTTCAACGAGTATGGGACAAAACAGACGCAACCGAATACTAAGGAACCCTAGATAAAATGTATCCCATTCTCCAACCCACAATTCTATAACATAACTGCATTTCATCAAATCGCAATATAACTACGCATACATAACACTATCCCCTCTGTTTAAATGATGCTAAACTATTACAATTCTTATTCTTTCCTCCACTGAGGTGTCTGGTATGTTGGTGATCATTTTCTATCTCACTAAATCGTCTTCGCACTGCATCGAGTGCATCGAGATTGCTGTTACATAACCCGATATTATATACTGTATTATTACCGATTTCAGAACCTCATTCATATAAATCTTTATTTCTTTCATCGGCTTGACTGTAAATATATTGCTATCAGATACCAGCTCAGTCTCTACTGTACGATCAACACAACTAACTATGCAGCAGTACGTTCATACTAGTGCGCTCTCTAGGCGTTCTCTTACTGTACATAATCCCTCGTAAACATGTGCTTCTCTCATGGGGTTTCTCACGGCAACAGCTAATAGTCCAAATCCGAAGCAATCTCATCGACCCGAGGATACTGATTATTGGTACATCGGTATATCTCATCAATATCTGGTTCATTTTGCAATCATCGTTGTCGTAAGTGAACATTCATTATTGCACACGATGAAATTAATTCCGCAGTATAAATTTTCAAGTGTTACATGGGATCATCGAAGATGTCATCGATCTACATGTGTAGTGGTTCACATACAAATACTATGGCTATATTGCCAATGGGCAATAATCAATAGAGTGTGGGATTGCAAATGAGCAGTTAGCACAGCGTCGGAAATCGGCTCGAAATTTTGGTAAAATAGAAGCCGAAGTTATATTTTTGAATCTATATCCTTCGCTAGACACAGTCGACAGAGTCGTTCAAAGCTATATTTAGATTGAAAAAATTAGGCAATGAACCAAATATTGATTACTGCATTCAAAGTACAGTACTACTGAATACGCTATCTATAACCTTTCACCAGACATGGCTATATGCATTGCACATTTTAGAACGCATTATAGGCCACTCTTATTTCCACTCCATGTCCTCATTTGACCAGTTAAATGATCAATTTTCTAGCTGAATAAGTCGATGGCTTATCGAAACCCTCAAGTTAAACAAACACAGTGATACTTGAGGACGTTTTATGGAAGTAAGCTTTCCAAACATCTAAAATAAATAAATTTCTGCACCTAAAAATATGCAGAGACTCAAGGAAACAAGTAAGGAAAAATCTTCATGCTATTCATATGTTACATTCGAATCGGCACTGTATATGCCTTGATTAAACATTGATGTCACTTAGTATAGTTTACTAGTCGTTTACTTGGCCTTGACCAGTCAAGCTTTCAAAGGGCAAGCCGTCGCCGGAGTGACCCGGGCGTTAGCAATACTGTACATAACCAGCTACGGGGCTTTATGCACGGTTTGAACGCGAGACCTCATGATTTTAATTAACGCCTCTAAAATAGCACTGTAACGACGTCACATTCTCCTCACTCTCCATTAGTCGTTCTTTGAGTTACAGCAGGCATCAGTATGGCAACGAAACTTAGAAGAAAACAATACAATATAGACTTCCATTAATCGACAATTTCATTCTATTTTAGTTTGATTTCGTAGCAACGAACAATAGACGGAGTATTCTAACTAACGCGCTTACTAATCTTATTAGACTTTTTCACATTACCCATTATGTAAGTTGTTTATGAAAATAATATTATTAAACACCATTATATCGAGAATATAGCGACCAGTTTCAATTGAACATGCGTTAGTAGTGTAGCGGGATCGAGGAAGCGGGGTCGAGGGTCCCGGAGAGTCTATTGGAGTACGAATATTTCTTGCAATAGCTAAATGAATCTTGTTGATGGACCGGTACCGCTGGGTAAAAATCGCCAAGGAAAACCCAGTAGGTGAAGGATGTTCGAGATGGTTTTATGACCAAGTCCGCTACTGCCTCACTTCTAGCCCATACGTTTGCTTGAAATCCCATATTGCAAGCGAGAATTCTATTCTGTATGTTACCGTATATATTCTTAGATTTACAGTGCAATGTTTTCCGTATCGCAGTTGCTGAATACCAAAGAATAATGTCTTGGATAAAATACATAATTTTATTATTCGCTCTTCAAGCCAAACTGCTGGAAGCTATCAACGTAGATATGAGTGACGCTGAATACGCACAGTACCTTGAATTTGCAAACAGTCAATTGGACAGTTACGGTACGTTTTGTTTATGTGTAATTAAATTAGTTTTGAATTATCAGTAATTTAATTTCCATATGTAATTTATTACACTCTATCTATCTACGATAGCGGAATGATCCGTATATCATTCCACATACAGCCATGAGAATTATAAATTGCATAGTCCACAATGTACCTTTCGAGTACAAAAAATCTTGGAAAGGGTCGAACAAAGATTTAGAACTACTATTTTAACTACTGTTATATTTAGACACAAATGAATGTGGGAACGACGACTCCAGTATCATGTTTGACCAAACTTGGACGCTAGTGGAGACAGAAGTTGGCAACGGAACTGTACTAAATCAATATTCTGAGTAAAAACAAAACATTCTTGATCTATTCCAGTTGGCTCTTAGTAGCCAAGGTGTTTCGGAACGCAACCACAGCTGAAAATAACTTATTCATTTGTTGCTATGCACTTATCAAATTAATCGTGCACTGTTTCTATGGTCGCGAATTTCTATTTGATAAATAAAATAATCAATGTTGACATCACTTAAACATAAATGCCAATATGTCGATACCTAATTCCCACCGGTGAAAGTTCCACAAGTCTCACGCTCACCGAATGGCGTGCAATTAGACTTTTCGAATACAATAACAACCCGATTCAAGCTCCCCCGCTTTGCGCTGTTTTGCTATAGCGCTCGTCAACAACTCGATTTCTACCGAAGAGGGGAATATTACAATTCTTGAATTCTTATTCCAATTCTAATGACTCGTTTGTTATGTTCAGTTGGTCATCCCAAGTAATTTATGTGGAGTGCATGTGGTAGGTTAGCTTTCCATATAGATTTATATCGTTCAATGATACATCATGTCGGAAAGAAATGCTTATATCACCAATGAACATATAGGCTTGAAGAGCCTTATCTCATGTACATTAACGCTAGAATAGCCTCGGTAGGCACTGAATAGCTTTGCACTCTATTTTCCAAAACACTCTATAACTTGATACATTGTTTTATTCTAGCTTATGGAATAGCAGTGAAAACGGGGTACTAACGTTTAAAATGAACACGACAATACATAACTGTTCTCTACTACAATGTTACAATACTATCGGAAGCTTTTACTGCGCCTGCAAGACTGGATATACTGGAACTGTAAACTGTACTGGTAATAACTTGTACTTCACTTGATAATTTATTTTTTTCAAGTTTATGTAATTATGTGAAGATATCTGCGTTAGATGCAGTTGGGCTTCTTTCTAACTAGATAACATTAATTGTATTTAGACATCGACGAGTGCACTGCTGGATCTCATGACTGCGGTGCTGTTCCGTGTGTTAACACCGACGGAAGCTATCGTTGCAATTGCAATTCAGGTTTCACGGGAAACGAATCTTGCGTTGGTAAATCGACTCATTTTGAAAATATATTTTACGCTACGTCAGTAATTTTCAAAGTATGCAATTTTCTCATCGAGGGACGAAATATAAATGCAAATAGGAGGACTCAATGTAGGATAGGGGCCTGGCAACTGGAGATAATTACTTAGACATTCCCCAAGCCGTTTTCCCAGGGATAAATTTTCACTTTCTTACATACAAATAGTTTTTCAAAAAACGTTAAGGAAATGCGCCACCAAGTGTTGATTCAATCTTGTTGGTAAACAAGCATATAGAGTCATGTCATGGTCAGTTTCGCTAAACATAATTTACTGTAATTTCTATCAGATATAGACGAGTGTGCGACAAATGAACATAACTGCACATCACCGCTTCAATGTTTCAACTCCGTAGGAAGTTTTTACTGCAGTTGCAACCTTGGCTACGATAACTCCAATAACTGCAGCGGTTTGTATTTAAAATAGTATATTAGAATCTTATGTTTCCGCACAGTCTGGGCAAATGACCCATATGCATAACACATTATCAAACATGCCATACTATTCTCAACCTTCTCTCCCGATAACAATTTTTTGGTTTGACAAATTTTAGACATAGACGAATGCGCTATTTCGACACACAACTGTTCCTCCTCGGCAAACTGTACTAACATGAACGGTTCCTATAGCTGTACTTGCCTAGATGGCTATTCAGGAGACGGATATATGTGCATCAGTAAGATGAAAATTGGTATCTCGAAATAAACCATGTTATAACGTGTTTTTTTTCCTATTGTGTTACAGATTGCACGTTGGTTTGTGTTGCTGATGCTACCTGTGAGTTTATCGGTAATACAACAGATAGTCAGTGTACTTGCAATGAAGGATTTTTAGGAATTGGAACATCATTTTGTACAAGTTAGTTGAATCAAACTTTATTAGCAGTAATAGACTATACCGATAACCCAAAGCATGTTAAATAGTACAAGAAGCGGACGATTTATCCGGCTACCAGAAATCCTGCTACATTAGCAACTTAATAGCAAATAACTTCTCACTTCGTATTCACTAGATACAACTACGGACAGAAGCCGAAAAGAAGCAGATTACATGACAATTTGGGGATTCCGTCTCCTGCTACCAGACTTCACGTATTCAAGTACATTACAACTGTTTGTTACCGACTACGCAGCGGCTGTCAGTATGACAGGAACAGACAACGACATGAAAAACTTTTATATCAAATATTTAGAGGTATTTTCGTTATTTCTCTTTTGTTTTTCTCTGCTTTACTAACTGCACAGATCTCTCCACAGATCCAAGATGAGTTCGCTACGGCTTGTGTAATGAATAACATCGTCACTAGTAAGGATGACGTATTAATACGACCTAGACGCATTACAAAGGGATCAATAGTTACGGATAACAGTGTGGGTGTAACTAATGCAACATCCAACGACACAGAGGCATTTCAAAACGCCACCCAGAGTGTAGCATCAGCTTTAAATTCTACAATAAGTGGTAACTTTATATTCTCATACTACTGAACAGTTGTTACGAGAATTCACTTTTTGAAAACTTCATAACAACAACAAAACGCTATGACGGGCTCACTCACTCATTATAAGTGTATTTATGTATGTAGAATAAAGAAATTACAGTACTAAAAATATTTTCCATTCACTTAGACTACGATGAATGCTTATACAACGACCATAACTGCACCAGCGAAGAGGTTTGCATAAACGATGACAACTTCTATACCTGCATTCCAATGTGTAAGTCGCAGACAGTAATGCCTCGTTTAACGCGATTATTTCGAGAAAATTTCCTAGCAATCGAACCTCTCTGAAAAATACAACAATCCAAGATATATATGAACTATCCAATATCCATGTCCTCATAAAATATCTTAGAATAGTTTCAACATAGGATATGAAACAGACAAAACATCAAGCAATCAATAACGAAACTTTTGCTGCATTAGGTCCAACATGCTGTACAGAGAGTGCAATGAGCGGCAATTTCAGTTTGATTAACGTTACAACTTGGTACAATTCCACTGATGATTCTTACCATGTCAACTGCGATGACATTCAGACTGCAGTAAGTTATATTTAGTTACTTCCTCTAAAAGGATTGAAGTTGATTGAAAGTGGGAAAAATATATTAGGCATACAGTAGTGGTGTATCTACAGAAAATAGCGTCTATAGCCAGCAATAGAATAGCGTGCCTTTACAAACATCTGACGTCCATCTTTCAGATAAATTTGCCTTAATTCCAGCTCAAAAATACAAATCAAGATCGCTTCTTTTGAATAATAATTATGACGCTTGGTTCTCTTTTACAGTTTATGGAAGAACTGAAATTAGGACACAAGACAATATTTGATGCTTACTCCGGGACAGTGCGTGTTTGCGACATTCAAGTGTCTTCTATGAGTATCTACGTGTCCGTTTCCGGAAACGGTATTAGACTTTTATATAATATACCAATAACAACTGTGCAGTATATATATGGTATTTTTGGGAAAGAAACTGAAGTAGCAAAGTGTAGAATGTAGATGATGAGATGAGGGAGTAGACTAAAATGTAAACTATCAAACTGAATGTTGAATCTATTTTATTTTTATGCGAAGATGTGATGGTACAATGTGGAAATATTTCATCTGGAGGTGATTTAAAAGATATTTTGGTAGCAGCAGCATTGAAGTACAATGGGTAAGTACAGAGAGTACGATTATTAACGGTCTATTCATCTAATTCCTATGTGTCTCTAAATACATCAATTATAAATATATACTATCTTGAATATAGAAATCAATTACTTTATTTAAGATCCGGTGTAGTTAACATGACATACGCAACACAAGCTCTCTCTACATCTTTAAGCGATGGCTGGCTTCAAAGTTTTACTGATGAAAATATTAAATTTATGGCAAATAGTACGGATGTACTCTTCACTGGTAAGCAGAAATATTACAGTTATAAGTAGACTACGATCCTAGAAGAGTGATTTTAAATCGGGAGGCACTTGGCTCTCACTGGATGAATTTTAGTCAGGAGGGAAACTCCGAACTCCAAACCATACCGTATCGCTATATAGAAGATTCTGTTTAACCAAAGTTTCGGTATAATCACTTTAACCGAGGTATTCTTTTGAATACAAAATCTAATTTAGACATTGACGAATGCAGTACGACTATGTCAAACTGTGATTCAAACGCTTACTGCAATAACACAGACGGTTCATACACCTGTACTTGTCAAACTTCGCCCATCACTTACCATGGAGACGGTACAACCTGCAGTAAAGGTAACTTAACACTGCCACACTTATATTACCACGGAAATTATATTTACTCCACATTCAGCCATTACTATATCGTTTAAACTATGTTGACAGCTACCAAACTCGAGTGCACACCAACAAGCATATCTTTTCTAATTCTGGAAGAGTTTGCTCTCAATGCAAACCTGCTCATGAATGCCATCCACTTTGGAAATGAAACATACGCAACGACGCTCTGTCGCACTGGTCAAGAAGTAACGGAGGGCGGAATCAAATATTGGAAATTCACATCGCCAGACGATTTTTCTTCGTGTGGGGGATTATCAAAAGTAAAACTATAATTTTGACAGGTGTCTTGCAAAACTAACAGTATGGTTACTGGTAAAAATTCATGTGGGGTTCTGTCTTACATAACGAAATGCCTATATTATAATCATGATATAATACATACAACGATCTTCATTTAGAAAGAAGGCCTGACGCTTACAGTAACCGTGGTTATTAGCAACAAACTTGAAAACTCGAACGTTTCAGCGGTTGGACCTAGTCTGTATCAAGAACTGAAATGTGAATTTTCAACTGGCTCCGTTACTATCAACCTAACTGATCCATATACTTCAGTTAGCTCAAGGTTTATTACGTTTTATTATAATAATTTTAACTATCAGGTCACTTCGATTGGTGATTTTCAGAAAATGCATATATATATAAGCTTAACTTTTTCTCCAACGATTAATCAAACTCATTTAGCTTTTACCACTTTGCAGTGAAGTCGAAATAAATCTACCGGCCGAACAAGGCGGCGTTCTGCAAGTCTCTTTGGACATCTATAAACATGACAACTTTACCGAACCCTATACAGGAAAGATTCAGCTCAGCAGGAATCAATTTCTGCCAATCGGAGTTTCTCTGAATACCAAAGCATCAAATATATACATTGCTGTCAAGAATTTCTGGGGATCTCCTTCTTTGAACTCGAACGATCCGAAAAAATATTATCTGATTACCAATTAGTAAGGAAAATTATATCCACAGGGGACAAAATTGCCGACATTCACTCTAAAGATCATCTATTTTCTATTGTTGACAGTTGTCAGAGAATCGGAATGGTCGAGATCGTAGAACAGGGAACAAGCACACAGGCAAAATTCAAATTTCTCGCGTTCAACTTCAATAACGAGGCGGCATTTTATCTCTTTATTGAAACCGACATAACGTCTGATCCAATCGCAATACAGGTAAATGAGCAGCAGCGTCCTTTAATCGTGCTGTTTCTATTGTGTGATACCAGGATGTTTCACTATGTGACCTGGCAAGGCGAAGTAGGGCCACAATCGAGTAAATATGAAATAACCATATGCTATCACGTAATAGCGATTGACAAAAGAATCATGAGAATCTCCAGATAAGGAGATATATCTGAGATATGATTATTTTCTAGTGTCCAACTTCCAATAGAAGAAAGAGATCGACCCACGTGAGCAGAACTGTGCTACTTACTTATCAATATCAGATCTCATCACCGGAGGTTTCTGCATCAGCAGCACCAACAAAAACATTAGCTTCAACAACTAGAAAGATAAGTGGAACTGCATCATCAAGTCCAACTACTGAAACGACTACGACTGTTAATTCCAACAATACACCAAATACAGATAATCCTGGTAAGTAAAATATTGCAGGGGTGATATCTAGCAGGTATCACACGGGGTATGTGTAAGCTATCTACAATCCGAGGAGCTATATCAACATTTCACTATTGCTAAAATAGACAAAAAACCACGAAGTTGAATATTACGAATATCAATTATCCTAATTTGATATTTCAAATTATAGTAGCAGTTGTTGAGTATTGGATCTGGATAGTGGCTGCTGCACTCGGTGTCATTTTGTTAGGAATAGCGGTTACAATCGCCATACTCCTTATAAGGAAGAAGAAAAAAGAAAAGGAATGCACAAAGAAGGATATCATGGCAATGAACGAACACATAAAAACTTTACATTATACCATGTAAGCTGTATACCACCATTAAACTCTTACCATCGCAATCCTAATGGTTTGCCACGAACACACAGAACAACTGCGAGTAGAAATTCATTACTTAACCAAAACCAAAAATATCTCACTCACAATAGCGCAAATGCCAAGAATATTATCATGTGTATACCTCAGTGATTTTTTTTATCCAATCTTATAACGCTGTGTAAATTCAGCCTATGGATCGGGAAATCTTGGAGTATGGTGCCTTGAATATTGTAATATATCAAATAAATCGTAGTAGCAGTAGTAGTAGTATAGCGAGCATGTATATCTTGCCACCTTGTGATTATTCTAAGCTTACATGATTGGAGCTGTACAGCTATTCGTACTGTCATAAACTCATACATTTTATCTTGGGTTTCGCTTGTCTGCCACCTAGCGGGGAAACACAATTGTGGATCTTGAATACAGAATCGTTTTTTTCAACTTCATTATAATAACTCGATTGACAGTTTTTACTGGATTAACCTTTCTTTTGCATGTTTGCCCTATTTACAAGGTCGCACTAGTGTAGTCCAGAGTGTATTTTTGCAATGTGACGTTTGTACCGTAAAACGTTCGAGAAACGGGATTCCTATTTATGGTGTTCATTGGGAAACGATCATTGTATTTGCAATACTTCGGAACAAATAGGAAGTTGTTGTTCATAATACACAACGCGGTGAGAACCGAACCAAACGCTGAGAAAACTACAACAAGCCTGTACATTCCAGAAAATACGATTGATAAATCACATAGCAGGGAAATGTTGCCAAAATTTTACTCAATAAGGCCTAAGGTAGTAAAGACCAGTAAATTTCGTGAAGAAGGCCTATGAAACATAATAACTGAAATACCAAGATACAATATTTCATAGTTTAGCGCACAAAATAAAATTAAGAATCCGCAACCTGTTCATAGTATCATAAATTCAATTTGTGTATGTCACCACTACGATTGATATTTATCACCTGAATTAGGAACGAGAAATATCAACTCCGTTCAGCAACAAAAATTCCAATTCAATCACCGACAACACAGCATCAAAACAAATGTTAGTAAAGTACTTCGCACCGTGGAAGTTTACGAATGGAACCAACTACTTTCAACTTTAAATAGCTACTACAATATATAACTTGCACCGGATAATTGACCCCGTTAATTTGCTCAGAAAACTTTTTCTCGAACGACGCAAGTAAGGCTCGATACATTCAAGATTTCGAAAGGTACTTGCGCGCAGGCTAAAGAATGGAACGCTCGACTAGGTATGATGCATGTAGAAAGCTATAGGTAGTGACTGATGTATCTTATAGGTGTATTAAAAAAAGTATTTAAAAGCTGGAGTGTATTGAATTAGTAATTACGAGGACAATATTACAGTACATTACCCTCACACTATGTGTCCTCTTAGAGTAAAATTCTTACTTTTTGAAACTTATATTATGTGAATTTATGTTAGGAATTACACTGAATCTTTGACCCAAAACAAGGATGACATTCACATAACATGATATAAGTTTATATTTTTATTATTACAGTACTTTTTCTGGTTCCTAATATCGATCGCTTAGATATGTATTCGTTATACTGGCTGGCTATTCTGGTTACCCAGCTCAGTCTGGTTTGTGGAATTCGTCTGATCACTCTAAGGAATTTGGATGTCGATACCCGGTCTACTCCTATATTGTCTTCAGTAACAACCACAGCAGAAATTGGTAATTTAAATATTTCAGGTGGGTCGGGATAGCCCTGTTCGGTCCAGTTAAATTTAAACTCTTCCTCACACAGCAACACTAGATGACTTAAATTGTGATTTCGATGTCGACACATGTGAATGGAGAAATGCTAAAGGAAGATATGCTATTGACAATTTCGATTGGAATCACGGTTTTGGCAGCAAAGGCCACAGAAGAAAAACTGGGGCGAAAGATGATCATGGTGGAGGTTCGTTCAAAAGGGCATATCAAGGGACTAACCCAATCTAAGAGGCACATGAAATAAATTTTGGATAGTGTGAAATGCAGGGACTCTGAGGGAAACAAAGTTTCTTTTTTTAAGTTAAATCAGTATATTTTAAATATCGCGCAGAAACAGTGAGCTGGCGTTTTGAAATAGATATAAAGTTTTGTTGTTCAATTCTGCCAGGGCTCCGAAACAAACTCTTTCTTTTTGTATACATTCGATACTTCACTTCAAATACTGTTGCTTTGCAGGCGGAGGATACATGTACATAAATTCCGGAAGCAATAAGAACAGAACGGCCAAATTGTATAGCTACCCGATATTCACCTTACGAAAAACTACGTGTTTAAAATTTTGGTATCACATGAGAGGTAGCAAGCTTACTGTAGCGGTTACCGCACTAGCAATATTTATTAATTGATAAATTTTGTTGGTTAGGGCGTCATATGGGTCATCTAAAGGTTTATTCATCCGATGTTCATAAAAATTCAAGTCCATTGTGGCAAATCTATGGAAGTCAAGGAAATAAATGGCTGGAAGGCAAGGTGAGCTTTAGCTAAATGTTTACTCTGCTCAATTTTGTAATTACCCTTATCACTGCACAGATTCCAATTGGGACGTTCTCAGGGCCACGCTTGATCCTATTTGAGGCATTTGATCGGGATGCTGGCCGTATGGGGAACATCTTATTAGATGACATAACATTTACGTATTTGGATGAAGAAGATGACTGCTCACGTAAGGAAACTCTATTACAAAATTACCGTCAATTTCCTAGCCTATAAGGCGCACATACCAATGAGAAAGCGTAATTTTGTCAAAGATAAAGGGCATACATCCTATAAGGCATATATATAAACCTTTAACCTCATTTAACACATCCCAGTATCACCAAAAGAAGCTGCTCCACCTCCAGTACCAACAGTATCAACACAGGATTTAAAATTAACAACTGATAAGCAACTGAAATTAACCAAAATCCCTTCGGATGTAACAAAAGTTCCAAAACGTACAGCACAGATGAAAATAACCAACATGATGATGATCAA
The DNA here is from genome assembly GCA_013436065.1 of Halocynthia aurantium. Taxonomy (NCBI): domain Eukaryota; kingdom Metazoa; phylum Chordata; class Ascidiacea; order Stolidobranchia; family Pyuridae; genus Halocynthia; species Halocynthia aurantium. The sequence goes on along the minus strand of QXVX01001947.1, from coordinate 260,524 downwards.
TTCAAGTACAGCATCCACAAGAATTACTTATATGTCTGCTGCATATACCAAGTCAAGTCAAACTTCAACAATCTCAAGTTCTAGTGAACGTTTTTACGAAGAAACTAGTAAACCGAAAATTACAGTACTCGGTGATGATACAACACATAAAGAAAGAGGAAATAGTTACAAAATCTACACTGCAGTTGGAATTGTCGGAGTTTTTATCCTTTTTGCCGCTTCTCTGCTATGTTTCGTACGCTACAAACGGCAAAGACGATTAAGTTACTATGACAACTGTACCGTGGCCATGACAAGAATGGCTCCGGATGGCGCGAAAAGTTCTAACCAGAGTTTGGAGTATAGAATGCTTGCTTGAAACACGTGATATGATATAGAGCTGTAGTGAACATCTAGATTTGGCCTGACACTGGGCCCCGACTTTTGTGACAAATTAAGCTTATGTAATAATACCATACAAATACAGCAGAAGTTCTTACGTATAATTATTACTGTAGTAATTGATATCACGATGATTAATACTTCAACATTTATAAGTGATGGGATACTACAAATATATTAGAAACTACTGTACATGAAAAAGTACTGGTTAATAAGAATTATTCGAAATTAATGTCACACATCTACGGCCGAGAATTTTGAGATAGCGCCGGGGATAATGAACGTGAGTGAAGGCAGTTCTTAAACAATTGAATACCACCACATTAGGAATATTCAATGGAATACAAATTTACAATTGATTTTCAGTAAGTAACCTCAACCTGAGCTGGAATTTTCACAGAATGTAGATTTATGCTAGAAATGTAATACATTCAATTGCATTGGGTTTTTCTAGTAGAAGTTGCATTTGTATCCTTTTCAAGTATGCTACCTCAAACCAATAATTTATTTCACTCACCGGTTTTCGCTCCACCTTGGTGCAGTTAGCCAGTACAGACAAGCAATGACGGTTAAGTAAGTACATATAGATATGCCTTATAGAGATCCTTCTGCTGTTCTCTCATACTCTCCGCGGCAGGTAGTATGTTGCGAGTGATCAGATTGATTCTTAAGAGAGAAAAATGAGTCCAATTAGTAAATGATCTTATCTCAAATGAACTTTTTATTTGATATAGTACAAATATTACATTGATTTGCTGTTACAGCCTCTTTACAATCTGTAGTTTGTTTTTGTTGGGTGCGATGAGATAATTCTTGTTTAGCTTTCATGATATTTTCTTCTTGGTGTCCAATATCCTTTGATATAAATCATGGATGAATTTGTCATCGACAAAAATTGAAGCCATGTGTTGTACACTGTTGCTGAAAGAAAAAAACCGCCAAGATTATTACGTTTGCTATTGTAACCTAAACTTTTTTATAACACTTGATTCTTCGTCAGTCCCCAAACTTGCAAGTTTTAATATATAATGTGAAAAATATGTTATCAGCCTTCTTACTGTAAATATATTGCGATCATTATATACAAATTGTATTCTATGGATTTTCTTTTATAATTTAAACAATAACTGTTCTCTGCTAACATCAGTATGTATGGGTTGAAACCATGACAATATCTACATTACCAACTACAATATTTTGGTACTGGCTACCTTTACCGGTAGTGTGGTCTCTCCAAAAACCCGGTTACGTTAGTTGAGCTTAGATAAGGTTTGGTAGTCCACACCTTGAGCGGGTATAACCAATTGCGATCGGGATATAAGAGAGTGTAGGTGAGTTGTCAAATAACCCGCACCGTATCCCTCTGCAAATTTTTGTTAACCTAAGCTCAGCTAACCTACCCTATTGTAACCAGGTTTTTTGAGTATGGTAATCACGGGGTTAGGGGTAAGACAACTCTACTATATAGCAACTAACACAATAAAGGTTGGACTTGATATGATGTATAGATTCTTTATTGAATTGAATGGTCTGAATTGTCTTTGTTCCAAACTGATTGGCATTCCTTGCTATATTAATATACGAATTTATACAAGAAAACAAGAAGGAATAAAGAGAATACTCTGTGCTATCAAACTCACCATCCAGATTTCTTCAAAATATCTCTTCCTGTAATTTCATTTCTGACTTTTGAAAGTACTGCTTCTTATTTGAATGCAAAGAGCTGCATGTAAGCTATATTGCTAACTATTTCTTCTAATGAAAGTAATCAAAGAATTAAAATAAGTTTTCCCACTAATACATGTGATCGACAGTATAGTTCCAACACAAAAATGACTTTAAAATTCTATTAAACATCTAATTATGGTAAAAATCATACAATTGAATAAAACTGATTATCATTGACTTTCTACAAAAATTAATATCCTGTTACGTAATTATCACGCTTCAGTGCATAAATAAGCTAAAACCACTAGAGAGGAACTTTATATTTAAGAGAGCAAGGACGCCCACTGGCGGATAAAAGTTTTCAGATATACATTCTATGAAAACATGGTCTCATACTGCCATCTAGTGAAAGAAATAATTATACTTAGTAGAGCAGGGACGCCCACTGGCGGATCAAAGTTTCCAGATTCGCATATTATTAAAACATGGTATCATACTGCCATCTAGCGATAGAAAATATTCAAACTTAGTGGAGCAAGGGCGCCCACTGCCGGATAAAAATTACCAGTTCTAAATCCGGTATCTATGCTAGTTTGGCTCTCTAGTGGTCCTGGTAGACAAATTCTATAATGTAGACATGGCGACAATAGGCAAAGTCTCGCTAAATACTTCTTGTATAGACTCTGGCAAAGAGTAAATATACTCTTCAGGTCCCATAGCTAATAAATCCTAAAATATAGCAACCGTTAGATGATGATAAAGAGCTAGTTCGTTCCTAGCAGAGAAATCAAATTATAACAACCGTAAGATGGCGTTAGAGAGCTAGTCCGTTCCAAGCTGTAATATCAAAAGATAACAACCGCAAGGTGATGATAACAAGCAATCTAATTTCCTGTAGAACATTATCACATTCTATCTGGGATATATGTTTTGAATAAGCAAGGCGCCCTGAATGATAAATATTGTTCAGTAAGTTGTACCAACTAAACAATGATATAAACCCGACGATGATAGCAAAAACTCTTCACGACCATAACGAATGTGTGAATTGTTCTTAAAAACTATCCTTTTTAATGACCGGACTAAAATGGATCGGTGGTAAGTCGAGCACGGAAAGAAGGTTCGTGGACGCATACCGCGAATAATAGAACTTATGTTCCAGTTATACATCTCTTGTTTGTGGTTACACTGAAATGATTAATTGCAACTCACTAAGCCCATATTATCAGTCAAGTTTAACTGCGTAATAACCGACGAAATGAGCGAGGAAGAAGTCTTGAAAATCAGTAAAAAGCTGGACAAGATGGTGTCCAAAAATACAACGGTAACAAATCAGTAATGGGCGCGAAAAACCGCGTGGATTAAGATTTGTTCTTGGTTGAAATTTACGTGATTGTTGCGTTTAGGAAAGTGCACTGGACATACTAAAAGCATTGAAACGTTTACCGATGACGCTCGAAACGTTACAGAAAACGAGAATAGGAATGACGGTAAATAATGTAAGGAAACAAACTCAGAGCGATGAAGTAGCATCTACTGCAAAACAGTTGATTAAGGGATGGAAAAAATTGGTGCCAGGTATTATATATTCGTCAAAATGCAATGACAAGCATATGCACAAACAAACATCATCTGTGAATGAACAAAAATCCTGTTACAGAACCAAAAAAGACAGATTCTAAAAAATTAGATGAATCAAATGGAGCTCCTAAAAGAAGCAACTCAATCACAGAAAGTAGTTCATCGGGGGATTTTGTGAGTTTTATTTTGTCAAGTGTGTTAGCAGTAAAGGTGTATACTAACAGAGTTTCCAAGCTACCCTGCTCACTTGTGTATTTAATTTGATTTTACAGAATCAAGATTCAGGATCTATTGAAAGAGATTCTAACGGCATCCAAGACCATTCGCAAACATTACAATCGACCAATAATCCTATTCGTGATAAATGCAGGGATATGCTTGTACGTGGACTGGAAACTCCTGACTGTATGTTTTATATTATGTGGAATAGTATACAGATCTAATGCAATCTTCCCAGCATTTACTTATTGTTAACAGCTACGGAATCAGAAAAATCAAGATACAATTTCCTTGCTGCATTGATAGAAGAAGCAATTTATAAGGAATTCAGAGACACCGGGGTCAAGTACAAAAATCGTGTCAGAAGTCGCTATAGCAACCTAAAAGATACAAGAAACACAGAATTCAGACAAAACGTTCTTAGCGGAGCTATTTCTGCGGATAAACTTGCCAAGATGACCCCGGAGGTAATGCCATTTGCTTCCCATTAGTTACTTCTTAAGACCATGGTAACCTTTTAAACTTTTCAAGTCAATGTATTGGATACAACTTGTACACCCGTGAATATGGTACTAATGTAATTCAATTGACATTGGTTAGGAAATGGCCAGTGCAGAAATGAAAAAAATACGGGAACGATTTGAAGAAGAAAATATCAATGACCACCAAATGGCAACCAATGAAGGTACCGTGACAGACATGTTCTCCTGTGGCCGTTGCAAAGGAAGAGCTTGTACCTATAATCAAGTACGTACTTGTTGTTATGGGTGTCTACTGGAGGTGGCAAACTGGGCAGTTGCCCTACTCTGTGATATAAAGGCTACTTTCTTGTACTACTGCTGATAGTTCATTCATACATACAGCAACATAGCTAGTTAGCACATTATTTAAGATTGGTTTTATCAAGGCTAAAATTATCCTAGAATCTCTTACACCAACTATAAGAAATTGAAGATGTTATTGATAAATATACTGTACTATGTATTTTTTTACAGCTTCAAACGAGAAGTGCAGATGAACCAATGACGACATTTGTGTTTTGCAATGATTGCGGGAACAGATGGAAATTCTGTTAACTTACTTTGAATGCATGATATTTTTTCATCATCTGTTGCCTTTTTCGTTCAGTACAAAAGGTGCCGCTCAGTTGTGTATGGATTGTTCTGTCATCTGTTTAGATTTCCATGGTAGATTGAGATTTTGTTTCTTACAATTCAGTGGTCCAGTGGGTTCGATAAAATAAAGTCTGTGCATTTAACCTTTTCCTTACGTGGGTCAATAAAATGTCAATCGATTGTCCAACCATTGTGACGAGCTATTTCGTGGAATAACTTTTACAGCTTGGTAACTGATACGACATAATTATTCCATCCAATTACTATCTAGAAAATGCATGACACTAAACTGACTGACCTCGTTAGTACACGGTTCTTTTATGTTGTATTGTCCTGGTCCAGTATCAGGCATATTTTCTGATATAATCTGGCTACCTGGTAAAAGTAGAATTGTTATTAGTCTTTTAGACTTTTTAAATTTTGTACATAATAGTAACAGGTATGTAGAATGCTGCTTTACTGAAGTACCTTGATCAAGATACATGTATTCTAGAAGATAACATAATTTAACATGTCGTTTTTGGATTGCTTTGGTTGTCTTTCTATTGAATAAAACTTTGTATGATGGCTTTTGAGATACATATTGTTTCTAGAGGCATGCATAGACGCAAGATTAAGGGTAGAATTCGGGGTAAACATCAGAGGTAGTTGATGGCAGTGCTACTTATTGCAAACTAGGGGATTAATTGGAAACTGCCTAAAATTTAATTACCAGTAGCAGTGAACCTAGCTCGCATCAGATTAAACAAATGGCATTCAAATAAATAAAGATACGATATCTGATTCTTACTCCTTGCTAACCATACCTTCACAGTATAATTTTTCTCGATTATTGTCTCTATATAGGCCAATGTCTGATCACACTCACAGAATCGAAATGCAAATGACGTAATAAATTATAGGTCACGGATCAACGAGTGCCGCGAATTTCAAATCGCTGACTGAACTCTGACCCTTGAGATAAAAAGAAGACGCTCTAAAAATCCTTCCATCTGTCGTTTGTTGCCTTCCTTTTTTAAATACAGTATATAATTAGAAAGCGAATGGATTCCGACGAGGAAAATAAATGTCCGAAATTGGCGAACAGTATGTCTAACCGCACTTCCTCGTCCTCGGTCGAAAGCGAAGATAGCAATGAACTAAATACGCGGAGACCGACGACAGTAATCAATCGTTTTTTAATGCTCAAGAAAGGCGAAGTTTCAGACTCCAGGTTCGTGGAGTTTATCATAACTGGATTTACTATTATATTACAGAGAAAAAACCCGCCACCTCTATGTTGCCTACGATCCCACCACGGTTAATTCGACAGTCTGTCCTCTGATTTGAGGAGTTGCCAGTGTGAAAAATAATGGTATTTTGTGAATTCTAAACAAGCGGCAATATTTCGATGTGCCACTGCTCGGCAACAGGGGCACAGCTTATTGGGAACGTTTCTGATAACCCATTGGCCCCAATCCAAGTTACTTGCAGATTTTAATATGCTATATATTTGTTTCATTCACAGTTCATGTTCATCAACCTCATGTTCACCTATCACACCTTTATCTGTTGGGTCATCACCTGTTAAGTTACGTGATCTGCCTCACACAACGACTCTAAATCGATGCGTTGCGTTCGTGGATGTTTGGTCATCAGATGGGACTGATAATTGCTCATCAGTGTTCAGAAACTTCCTTATAAGAATGGGAGCCATGGTATGCCAACTAACTTTCATTTTGGTAATTCATGATTTCAAGTTATCATAATTAGGGACAAGCACAAGTACTTCCAGAATAATAAATTCCAGATTGTAAATTATTGCATGTAAATGATGCCTGAACATCTGGCTTTTAGGTTCCAGTTTTAAACTTCCATAAAAACATATTTTCTTGTACTAAAAGACTCAATTCAGTGACAATCACAATTGTAATCTTCTACAGGTTTATAGGAAGCTTACGAAAGAACACTCCTTTACTCATGTCATATTCAAAGACGGTCACAAGTCGGTGTTACAGAAAGCGCAGAAGCGAAACATCAAAGTCGTAACTTGTTTATGGGTTGAAAGGTAATTCAAATACACCAATCTAAGTCAGAATAAGAAATAGAATAATATAGTTCATTGGTACATAGATAATCTATTAATTTGTCGTCATTTTTAACAGATGCCGAGTACTCCAAGAGTGGGTTGATGAAAAGGAATATATATTCGATACAAAAAGCTACAGACCGCCGAAGGTGAATAAATAGGAAATTTCACAACAAAAGCATGGATAAAAAATTTAGCATGGCTTTAAATAAATCCAACTAACCCATTTCTGAACACAGAGATTTATAGAGATGCAACCGCAAGACCCCGAGGAATATGTAAAAAAAAGTGAAGAACGATTAAAGAAGCGAAAAGCACGATTCGCAAAGAAACGCGCAAGGATAATGTTTCAATCTCCGTTAGTGACTCACAGTACAAATGGCACACCAACAGGTTGATAGCAAACCGGGATTCTATTGGGACTAATCAGTAACTCTGTTAAACCGAAGTCGCATCAAATTTGACATTTACACATAACATCTATTTTATTTTAAATGAAAAGGGAACAGAACGCCAACCGAAAACAACAACAAATGGAAAAATGTTATTTTTGCTCCTGATACACCACATTACCCTCCTTCAGTATGGCTCAATACAATTTCAATATGCTTTTAAGGCTATGCCTATTTCTTAACATAACTGTGATAATTTAATTCATAGCCCCTACCCTTTATCTATCCATCCATCGTATACGAGACTCCACTAACCGACAGTTTGCAACGAAAACTGCAGAGATTAAAGGAAGGAAAACCTATATTATCTCCACCAAGTTCTAGCGATGAAGAAAGACCAAACAAAACATCTCCAGACAAAACCTATAGCGAAAGAAACGACAATATCAATGAAGAAACAGGAAACAGAACACCATCAGGTAACCACAAAAGTCATCTATATATAATATATATTGCTAGTGAATGACTATTGCTCCTCTGTAAAAAGATCCTACAACTTCTTGCCATACAAATGCTTCAAAACATGAGGATTTCTCTCCTGTACCAGACACACAGTTCTACTGCGATAATCCTAGACGGAGACGTGGCATTGCGCCATTAAACTTCGACATTTCCATTGGTAAGAATTAAGGATCTCAATGGGCTTGATTGTCATTGCTCTACCAACTCCAAATGGAAGACCTGGGTGCTGCTTTAAAAGTGTGTATAGCCAACACTGTTTGGCAAGAGTGTCATATCAAATTTATTGTATAATTGCTATTATATTGCTCAATAACTTATTCTCTTATGATTGTCCCATGAATTATTTGATGATCGGTTGCATTTGCCACATACCGATGAAAAAAAGACTGGTCATCTAACTATAAATCAACATCCCTTGTGAGAATACATTTTGTACACAGATGAAATACCAGAGACTCAGTTTATGGGGAGTGAAGAAGATAATTTAATAGAAAAGAAGACAGAAAATGGCAAGTATTGGTTTGTTAATGTTACTCAAACACTTTCAATAAGCTTATTTGTGATTTTTTTATCCCGTAAGAAAAGGCCCATCAATTAAATAATAATCCACCTGAATTTAGATGTGTAACACATATTTACATACTTAACACATATTTACATACTTAATACACATCACAATTTTTTGCAATGTTCAACATTTAATATACCTACTTTTAGAAGTGAATAGTGTAAGCCTGCATGAACAATGCACAACGGAATCAGAAAGCCAACCAAGCTTAAACCTGCACATCAGTACGGATTCAAGCATCTGCGGGGATATGACTGTACTACAGATAAACCCGGAGGAACAAGAAGCTAATGACAAACTAGGGAAAAAGACAAAAGAACTCAGTTGTCTTTCAAATAGTACTCCACAATCTATTTCTAAACACAGCACCACATTAGTGCTATTATTCATGATTGATTGCATATTGTAATTGTTACAAATCATTTGAATCTAACCAGAGAATCAAAAACGAAAAAGAAAGTTACTGAATGAAGCAGACGACCAAGATCAATTATCATTTCTTCTAAGCCCAAAAGTGAAATACTGCTACATCTATTTAAGCTTTAATTGAATTATTATCAATTACACAATGCTTCTTTTCACTTTGCAGCCTGATATAGCAAGTTTTGTTAAAGATAAGGAACAAGAAAACTCCAAACTTGGAAACCATGGTAAGATTGAAATTCTCAAGCACTAATTGATATGACATCTCACTATCGCAGAACATACATCAGACAAACCATTTTAAACAATTGTTTTTACAAGACATAACGATAGACTCGCTGAAACTGCCTGAACTTGGCTGCTCAACCTTTAAAACCATCTCCACGAATGGAAGATACTTTACAGAACTTCCTGCTAATACACCTTCAGAGAGCTCTGAATCAGCTGTGTCATACAAGTATGTAGCAATGATATCGCCAAAAAATAGTTACCTATACAAGACACTACTCAGATACTGACTAATTCTGAATAAAACAACAGTAGCCTATCAGAATTGTATTTAAAACTCATACCGGTTTTGATCCAATAAGCTTATAGTTCATCGAAGAATTTGGGCTTCATTCTTGCAGCATTAAACTATTAAAGCTTGTGTTGGACATCACCTAAAGTATAAATAGTATCCATAATAGTAACTTTGTAACCACATCTTCATAATTGCAAAGTACCAAATAAAACACTATAATTACTTACATGATACCACCACCTTCAGGATTTCTTCAACTCAAAGTACAGAGTATGACTTAAACGAAGAGGAAGTTTTGCCAGTATCAAACTCCTGTCTCAGCATGTATGACAGGATCAAGAGAAAAAAGAGAGCTGTAAAAGGTAACATTATAAATATGATAATTATTAGCTTTAATTTGAAAATAAAATATTGCAATACTTATTATGACAGCAATTAAGGATGACGAGGTGCAGGAAAGCCCAAGAAAACGACGTAAAAAAAACGTGTCAGGTTTTGCGTATGAAAAGGCGATATTCCAGTCCCAAATGGCTGTTTCAAGTAAGTATTTGAAGGCTACTTCATTAATAAACTTCGGTCCTCTGATGCTCTTTGAAGATTCTTTTCTCTTTAGTTCTCGATGATATGAAGAGACGCCGCAGCACAATGGATTTTGCAACACCTATGCACAAAGTGCAAGAAATTTCTAGAAAAAGGAGGCAAAAAAAAGTTGTTATCGTTTTAACTAACTTGCATTCAGAGTAAGAACTTTTCCTTGTTCTGAAAAGATCTCTGTAAAAAGGCACAGGATCTCAATAAAACTTGAATGTTTTCTAGCGAACGGCCAGATATTATGAAAGCGATATCAACTCTTGGCACTCATTGTGTAACTTCTAAGGTCAATAATTCCACAACACATGTCGTGTCTGGAGCTTCAAGGCGAACAATCAATGTTTTGCAAGCGGTATGCAGGGGTTTATGGCTTCTCTCTGTGAACTGGGTTAGCATAAATGAATCATTTTTTACCCAATCACCATTTCAAGTTTCTTTAGTATAATGTGACAGTTACTAATCATCAGGTCAAAGATTCCCTCTCTGCTGGATTCTGGTTGGACGAAGAGTCGTACGAGGTACCGAGCCTCTTTCCAGCTGCTCAAAAAAACCGCATGGCGAAGCAGACTTGTACTGCTTGGTCAAACAATGTGTTTTCCAAATTTCAAGGTCATGTCTTTATTGCAGATAACACAAATCCATCTCAGGTATGAAGTATTCTAATGCATAAATGGAAAATAGATACCATAACTGTCACTATACCCGATTTCCATTATCTTATACATCAGGAGGATTTATGTAGATTAATATCCCTATGTGGAGGAAACACTATCGGCAGTTTAAGGAGAGCTACGATCTGTATCGGAAGTCCGGGAAGAACAACCATGAATGATATACCTGCTGTTAAAGAAACATGGCTTCTCGGTAATTATTTGGACACCAGGAAAATAATTCGTTTTGTATTATGAAGATTATTATTACCTTTTATTCTAGACAGCATCACTGCTCACACTCTACTCCCAATCGATGAGTATCTGATAAGCAGACGATAGCAATTACGTTTTGATTTTTTTTTCTGAGGTCGTTGTTGTTGTTGTCCAACCCTATTTTACAGATTTTCTTCCTTGCTTTTCAAAGAAATGAATTAATGTTTCATTGTTTTGACAACTTTTATCAATTTATAAATTTAATGAAAATCACAAGATTCTGACCTGTTTCAGTTACTTACTTCCGACTTCCCAAGCATAGTTTTTCAGTGTTTTCTAAAATAACCCATACAAGGTTTCGCGTGTCTTGTGCGGCGATGGCCAGTTTAATCAGTAAAAGAAAAACACCAACGTAATGCATAATATATGGAAGAAACATAGCGACATCAAATTCCATACGCATGCAATCAATAAGATCAAAGAAAAGAGGGCCGTGCGACTGCAACAGATCAAAGAAAAGATCATCAGAATTTTAAACAATGAATTAATGAACATGATTTTCACTGTCAGAAGGTGACACAAATGTGGTCAACACTTTTCTGTGCAAATCAAAAATACAGTACTAAAGTTAAGGGTGTTATGTATTATTTTTTTATTTTACATCTAGAGAGTCCATGGATTTCCGCTTCTGTTCTGCTATTTTTTTAACAAGATGTGGGTCAAATACCGCATGTCCCATCTTCACCAATCTGTGATTAATATGGAAGACCTCTTTTCCTGAAACTTTGTTCTCATCACAGAGACAGAGTGACATTGTACGGTTTTCAACATCTACATTGAGATAAGAGCAAATCTATATACGCAAAAGTAAACTTCAATTAATACAATGAATGGATAAAACTTTTATAGTTACTCGTTATTAAAGCCAGGAGAGATTTTTCTCTGCAAATGTCCAACATGCTCTCCCTTGCAGCAAGCGTCCAGCTTTCCAGGTTTTTCGGACATAGATATGCCAGCTTAGATCGGATCATTAGGAATGGCAGACGCATGAAGCACGATTTCAAAAGTCGTAACGACTCAACTGTGACATGAGATCGACTGCCGTAGTCGACATACAATACCTCGACGAAGCCGTTCTCAAAAAATATACAAGCACACAATTTGAAGTTTGTAGAAGGCTACTTACCACTGCAGTAATAAAACAATTCTGTTACAATAAAAGTTACCATAATAGGGCTGACTATCATAGCACGATGCCAATTCATGTCTTCGTAGAAAACAGCAGTACAAATTAATCCTTCACATATCATCGAAGTCGGAATTCTTAACAACAATAGGCAATTTAGAATGGAGTGATATAAATGAAACTATGTGATTGTTTTGCAAATACTTGTATTTATCTCCCTCTGGTGAGCAGTAGCATTTCTCCAAGGAATCCATCACCTCATCGAGGGCTTCTAGTGTATAAAGAATAAAAAATTCCTTTAAGCTTACTACAATATCCAAATAACAGAATTATTCTCATAAATAAAGGTTATTTGGTATATTCAAATTCATTTGATCCATTTCCTCGTAATATTATATTCATATGCTGGTATATCGACATAGGACAACCAAAGTTACTAGCCTATAAGAGTTGTTTACCTAAGCTATACCTGTTGTTTTGGGTCCACATATCTGCACATAAAAATGGCCAGGAGTCGTTATATCTGACACAAATACTTCCTTGTATTCTCCTACTGCCGGTAGACTCAGAGAAATGTAATGACACCCTGGTCCAACGGCATCACTTGCTACAGACGGTTTGTATGCTGAAACAATTCCTTGGTAGTTCAGCATCTCTCGTTCGCTAAGTGTCACCAACCACTTATCTTTCAAGATAAATAATTCAGAGTAAAATTTTTAAAGGATATAAAAATTTAAAAATTGAACTTAATTAATGACTTAATTAAACTGGTTGAATTGAAGATGGTAAGTTTAATATTCTGACCATTCTTGTTGTATATGCATCCTCCTTGAATCATCAAAATCAGGTTCATCAATGATTTTATATTGTACTTCTCGTAATCGATTTCGCGTTCATAGACCTGAAAAATCCTTAAGAGATAATACTCAGGGAAAAGTTTAGGCCCTCAAGTTATCAATAACAATTTATATTATATATATATATATAACAACTATTTATTGTGATATACTGTCAAACAAAAACACTACCTTTGCATAGATTTCCCCGAGTTCGTCCAATGGGATTCCATCTTTAACTTTCAACAATAACTCTTTGATTTCCATTTTCAGAACCTCCAATCCTATTCGAGGATAAGCAGCACAAAATGCCCTATTAGCATAAAAAAATAGTTGAGAAAAGATATTGAAATGTTTGCTGATGTCAATAAATTATTACCCAACGTTGCTGCTATTAACTTTCTTTGTTCGACGTAAGGAGAGAAGCCAATCACCCTCAAAAAGTAACAATTGTTATATTACTACAAAACTACTGCAAAATGAAATTTATTGCAACGTACCTGAGAATTCGGTCTAGATATGCAAATCTTATCACTGATCGTTGAAATAAATTCAATCACGCTGAAATATCCATGCTTTGACAAGTTCATTTCTTGGCCAAATTTATGCTTGAAATGTCTCAAAAGGTTCCTCGCCCAAACATCACAATCAGAGATAATCTCAATGACTTGTTTCTTCAACATGTCGATCTGCGGAAGTTCTTGCACCTCGCACGGACAAATAATTTCGGGCTTTTCTGATTTTGCGTCGCACATGCTCCCGTTCGAAAGGATTTCCTGACCGGTGGCCATGTCCTTGCCTGAGTCTTTTTTTTTTCTTTCCGTACCGGAGGACGGTTCTGTCCCCCCATCCTTCATTTTACGCGGAAACAGGTAAATGTTATTGCCTTGACGGTCCATCCTTCCGAACTCGAGCCTCGCAATGTCAGGTATCATCAAGAAAATCGGAACAAGGTTTTCAAATCCCATTTTGTCCGTGTCGATAGGCACTCTGTTTACTTCTTTGTACAAGTTGTGAAAATCAGACAAGGAAATACCTTCAGAGTACTGCAACAACAGATTGTAAATGTTTCTTTGCACGCAAGCGGGTATGCAAGAATCGTGCATCCTTGGACCCAGGGTGCTTTTAGTGTTGCCATTAGAGATATTCGTTCTTTTGCTTCGTTCTTGCTTGTACAATGACATATATGGTTTGTTCTTTCGCTGCTTTTGCACCATTGACTTGATATGCCTTGTGTTTTCATCAGCGATCCCAAGCAGTATTACTTGTTTAGCTCTGCTTTCAATCTAATGAAAAAGATATGATCTGAATTAGTAAATGGATACTGCCAAGGTTACCCAAGTGGCAAGGCATTCGCTGTATAGGTCAAAATATTGCCACTCGTTTCAATTTACAAAATATCATTGTTTTTGCCACTTCTTCCATATCCTAAATTAAGACAAAGTTTATACATGTACTATATTAAAACCTGATACCTAATATAACCTTAATCATTGGTGCTTGAGTAGGAACAGTTTTAATTTCTAGTAAACTGAAAATTTATGAAAGCACACGTTTATGGAGCTCAAATACCTTAACAACATCCGGCACACTTTTGACAAAATCCAAAAGATCAGTATGTCCAAACTGGATATAGGGTAACTTTTCTCCAGCTACTGTGAAATAATCTCTTTCCAGCTGTGCCACAGTTAACCCTGTATCATGAAATTAAACGAATAAGGTGAAAATAGCAACAGTCACAGCAACTATTTGACTAAAATTGTATAACAAGTAAGAAATTTACTCACCGGCTGGTGCTGAAATTAGTAAAGAACGAATAATTTTCTTCACGGTATCTTTCTGTTTCACGCGATCCGACATTTTATTTGTTTGGTGCAGCCAAAAACTAAACCTCAACTCCTCAAATTATCAAAACCACACACGTGGGAAGCGTGCACCGTGGCGCTTCGACTTCTAACCTGCGTAGGTTCAACGTCGTTTGAATAGCCATTATGGCCGTAATCTGGGAGGATTTAAATGCTATTGAATTGAGAATATTTAAGCGTGATTTAATGTAGATAATGCAATAAAATCCGACATGTTTGACTGATGGAAATGCATTGTCGCGAAATTACTTATTCTAGGTTGTTCGACATTTTGACATTAGGCCATTCGTTCCATCCCACTGGTAAAAAAGTTGTAAATCAGGTAAACAATTTCCGAATACAATTCCTCATGTAGATAGAATCATATCAAAACGAAATTTATTTCAACAAATGTACCCAAGTGATATTCATGTTTGTCGCAGGTACTGAGGAGTTAATCCCATATCTTGTCCACACAACGCAGAGGCGGACTGGCCATTCGGCTACTGCCCGGATATTCTCTACTGAATATCAAAAAGTTGCTCTTTACGACATTATAATAATTGAGCAGTACTACAACTTTAGCTTTAGGTATGGACTAATGGGCTGACCTAGTCGGTCGAGGATCGGCAGATGGTTTTATGACCCACTACATTACTGTTTTAACGCAGTCGTAGACCAACCAAGTGAACTGACAATGTGAAATAAATACTCTACTGAAATTACCAGAAGTTGAACACTTGCGAGGCAAAGGAATCAACATGATAATTTTATTACAGTTGTATCATGATTCAACACTGCTAGAATGCTGGAAAACATTAAGGGAACTTAAAATTAGAAGCTCGAGTGACCACTGAGTTGCACTGCGTAATAATTTTAAAGTTGAACAAACGGAAACTGTAGTTTCAGGAACTAATATTGCGTAGTCAAACAATAATAACTAAGGCTGATTCTGTAAAAGAAATAAAAAGAGAGAGAATGTTTTAAACTAAACAATAAAAATTGCAAAATCATTATCTTAAAAACCAAAAAACATGGTTAGTAAGATGTACGTAGATTTCAATTCATATTATAAACACTAGGTGGTACACACGAGCGGTGGTAACGGAAGAGCGCATAAGGTCTTTGATTCATCTTGTACAAGATTCAAAAACCAATACTTCAATACACAGCATGAAACCATTATAACACGATTGTTAAGGTCCATAAAATGTCACCAGGAAAAAATCCATGGTTATGCAAATTGGCATGGAATAAATTGAGCCAATGTCGACCTAACATTCTAAAACATCCATTTTACGACCTATTTGATCCGCTTGTTGCAACTCAATATATAACTGATAATTTAGAGGCTATCAAGAAATTTATATTCGCTAAAGAATTGTTATAATGAAGAAGACGAATGAAAAAAAAGGTCATTGTGTAAAGAAGATAGACCCATGTGAACATTTAATAACTTTTTGGGCAAGGTTTTCACATTCAGGAAAGAGTAAAAAGGTCCCTTGACCCGACTTCGTTTGTGATTTTGCACTCAAACAGTGTTCGTTTGACCCTCTGTGGGTAGAACACCAAGCTGAGCAAAAATCCGGATATTTTTCATGAATTTAAATAAATAAGGCAGACTTCATAATTTTCTTGACACTGACTGGTGAAATAGTACCTTTACATATACAACAGCACATTGACTGTTTTTCAATGTATTGTTGTAAGTTTCTTTCATTTACTGCCACACTTTAACAGTGGAATCAACAGCGCCTGAAAATACTCTGCCCCTGGAGACGGCAAGTGAAGTAACACTACCCTGATGTCTGATTAGTGTTTGTGTACAAATCATATTGTCCATGCTCCAAACCTAATAGTCAAAACATAATTATTATTGCTACTGTACATAGCATTATTGTTCACAGTTTATTCACACCAATAAATTAATCACAGCCTAGTGTTGTCAGCAGTAAAAAAAATGAAAAGTGTCTTAGATTCCAATTAAATAGGGTTTGGGTTCAGATTCACACCTAACCTTAACCAAAAGTTCTTAAATTCACTAAAAGATATATACGGTAATTAAATACTCGTAAACATATAGCCTCAAAATCATGACTCACCCTCAAAGAGCGATCGTACGAAGCACTGAACACCTTGGTTTGGTCAGGCGTGCTCAATACAGAAAGAGAGTAGATTGTGCCGACATGTCCGGTCAAGGTAGCAACTTGGTCATAATTTCCAACATCCCAAACCTGGAGAATTACAATTGCAATTAAATAATGTATGCATAAACATACTAAGTTCTGTTGATAAAATAAAGTGTTATAATAACGAAATAAAACAGTACTGACGTGTATAACATTCTCATATGTACCACACAAGACATGATGGTTAGTTACAGCAATCGAGTACACACTTCCTCCTGATGTCTCCAGAACTCTGACACATTCTAGTGTACGTACATCCCATATCTGATGAGCAAAAAATTAAAATATACTTTTTTAAATGTTGCATACTTGCATCTATGTATATTCATAAAGAAGTTCAGGATCACTAGCATTTAACATTGTTTATCAATTATTCAATCCACTACGAAAAATGGAAAACTGTCTATGTACGAGGAAGGAAAAGTAAAGTTAGGTAACTAAGAAAGTGCATTCAATATAAACAAATAGATTTAGACTACAAAATATAGCTGACCTGTATTGTCTGATAGCAGCCACTGTAAATGTAATTTTGTGAAGCTACCAGAGCTCGAACCCAGTGGTTCAAACCTTTCAATTCTTGTCTGAGAATTAATTTGGAATCTTCGATAGTCCACACCTGCCAAAATTCAGGAGTAAATAACAGTACTGACTGATAGTTAAATTTCCATGAATATTCTCCTTCAAGCTTGGTAGAAGTGCGCTTACCTTGATGTTTTTCAAAGATCCACTGAATAGCATGTTGTAAGAGCAAACTAAAGTGCACACTGCATTTTCATGAGCCACTACGGAATTGACTTCCTCTAATTTACTGATGTCCCATACCTTTAGGATAAGATTCAAAATTCTCAGTATTACTTTATATTTTATTACCCAATAGCATCCTACACAAATTACTTTACCTTTATTGAACAATCAGCAGAACCACTGTACAAATAGCTTCCTTTCGTAGTCAATGCTAGAACGATTCCGCCGTGACTTTCCAGTGTTTTTTGACATTTGTAATTTGTTGCGGTGTCCCAAACCTGGCAAAGAGATTACAACTGAATGAGATATCGAAAATTCTATTCATTGACAACAATTTTGGTTTAGCATACTTTAATATTTTTATCCGAAGAACCACTAAACAGGAGATCTCCATGCACGTATAGACACCAGACCGGACCACTGTGTCCGACAAAAGTTCCTTTGCATTTGAAAATTTGTTGCGGATCGTACACTAAATATAAAAACACAATTTTTCTTTTTCATTTAGTTGACTGACAGGGTGGAAAATTGAAGATTAGTATTACCGAAGGCTTAAAAATAGCTAATTATGAATTAATATGACTTCTACTTACTTCCTATTGCACCCATATTCAATTTTGTATTGAGATCCTGTAATTCATTTGATATAATGGCAGTGTCTTGTCTCATTTGCAGTAGCTCGTCCGTGAGTTTGTTCTGGTTTAGTGTCAAAACCTCTGTAAGAGAAATAAATACGTTGAGAGAAGTGGTTCCTAAGCAATCTGCCATATTTGTACAACAACATAGCCTACCTATTTTTATTTCATATGCTTTTTCCATTTCATCCAATCTGTCTGCAGTTTTTGACAACATAGATCTGTAGAAAACATAAATTTATTTTATTTCGAGTTCTCTAAGAAATGAAAGAAGTAATACAATACAAATAGCGGAAAGCTTTTCAGGTGATTATATACCTGAGGAAACTATTTTCTTCATCTCTTTGTCTCATATCTAAAGTTAATTCATTGATTCTATCCTGGGTCAGCTGAAGAAAGTCCTTTGCCATCTCAAACTTGCAAGTTTTAACATGATCGGTACAACTGTCTTGGTCGCCAATGAAAAGGCATCTGAAAAAGAAATTGATTTACAAATTTACTTGGGAGAATGTACTACTAAATAGTGTGACCACTTATCATTCATAATTTTCCAAGTATATTTTCTCACCCGAATTTATGATTGGGACATTTCATGTGCTTGCAGGTTTCTAAATGTTCTTGCAAGTGTCTTTTCAACATAGGTGGGCAAGCTGGGTTGTTGGGGCACGTAACTGGGGCGTACTCGCATTCCGATTCATGCTTTCTGAACATTTGGGAGAATCATTAGAGAGAGAAATTAGTGGATAAGAAAATCTAAGATTAATTTATAAATTATGATTGCTGGTTGATTCATTGTACAAAGAGGAACCTTCTCTCTGCCAGCTTGATAGTGAAAGGACAACCATTCGGATCGATCTCATATTCTCCCGATAAATCAGACAATCTTACACCGAGCCTGCAGTGAACGAATAAAGACCCAACTTGCTCTCTGACCACAATGTTTTCGATCATCTGAAAAATTCAAATTGATACCGAGATATATATTAGGTGGATTCTTTTACAAACAGTGGAGTTTAAGTAAGGTGCACATTATCCTAACAGATTCGTAACATACTTTTGTTTAAAACTAAGATTGGTGGATGAAACCAGCCATCATTCTACTTACGGCTGTCATACTTTTCCCATCAACGGGACACAATTCCAAAGACATACTGCATGCTTTGCAATATGAGTGACCACATGACATAATTGTTGGATCTTTGTAAACTCTGTTACATATCTTGCACATCAGTTGAATCGGAGGGGGCTCGGCAAACATGAGTGGGATCTATGGATCAAAACAGTGCTCTATTAGGTCCATAAGTGCTGGCTGAGACATTGGGCAATTTAGTTATCAAGTAACTGTGTTTAAACAAACCTCTTCATCGGAAACGGGCGATCTATAAGAAGTTCGGGAGAGTGTGGATGACGAGGATAATGCAGAGCCGGTCCGGGACGATCGTGAAAACAACTCGTTATGGTGACTGCGAGACAAACTGCCATGTTTGCTGCCACTTTGAACCTAACATTACGTGAAAATTAAAGTGTTGGAAATTTTTAAAATAATTCAATTGATTTGAGAGTAGGATGACATACATCGTCATTGTCATTCTGAGATCTGTAACTTGAAACCGAAGGCGTCCTGTCATGATGATACTGAACTTTATCTCCTTCATCTAAAAAAACAAAATAGAAACTGAAAATAAACATCTCTATTCCCAGGAGCCATGGTCAATAATAATCAACATTTATTTATATAAAAGTATCACATAAAACAGTAAATGTCTTCAGATACTTTGTAAGAGTCAACTGATAGGAGCTTGTGTTGAGCAGCGACGAACACTGAAATTTCAGATGTAAACCAGAGCAAAACCAAGATTTTTATTATGAAGACAATACGACTGTCTCACCTGTTGTAATAGTGGTGACCGCAGAGTAGGCTGGACCAAAGGTAGTTTCAATCTTGGGCTGAAGAAAATATTCCAAAAAGATAAATGATAAATCTATTGGTTTAGACTAGATTATACTATTTATATCAATGTTACCACCGACCAAATTTGTAAATTTGCATATAGACCACTTTCATTTTAAAACAATTCAGGAATCCTACCACTGCATAGAAAGTTACCTTGATTTGATCTGGAATTTTTCCAGCATTTATTGGAGGTCTTCCTGACCCCAATATGAATCCTCCATCGACTCTTGTGATGGAAGATTTAGAATGACGCCGGACAACAGACGGACTTGATCTTAGCAGTCGTCTGTCTGTCAACATATCTGTAGGATGAGGGTTCTGCGGAGTCATCGCCCCAGGACGGTATCTCTGGTCCGTGTACGGCATCGACGGTACGCGGGGTCGGTTTGATGCCATTTTGGGCGAGGATATGATATGTTCTGGAGAGTTGACGGATTTAGACGAAACAGATTTGTTTGAGATCACAGAATTCGCTCTGGAACTACCTCGAGACACGCCGTGTTGATGTGATGATCCAATAGAAGCTGGAAGGCGAAAGTTTACACAGTAAATACCAGAAATTTTATCTACATCGTAATGTAACTAATCATTCTGTTTTTATATTTCCTTATAAATTAGGTTAGTGCAAGTTAGTAATAATGCATTAACATACGATAGTGATCATTTATATTGTTGAGCCATACCTTTATTTCCACCACCATTGCTTGCTAAAAAACTGTGCTGCTTCATCAATTATGTATTCATTACCCAATCAACACACGAATTCAGTAGTAGCCCAGTGTCTTCATGAACTAAATAAATACATTCTATATAATTTCCATTGCTAAACTAAGATAATAATACAGTTCAGGTAAATAACTTCTCATACATTACATATACCTGAGTGATGTCTCATCCATTTCTGTTGTTGTTTTGCTGCCCTCTAGGTAATAACTGATCCATGACTTTTACGTCATTAGAGGTTTTCTACTAAGACGAAAGTTCTTTTGACCCGCTGTTTTTATATTTTTTTTATTTCCTTTCTCATGCCAAGCTCTAACAGCCAAACGTTGAAATGTCAGATATATATGTAGTATGGGTTTTTCCTTATAATTTTCGTTTGTTTAATTCAATCCCGTGCAACAAAACTGCGGAGAATTGGAAAACCCGGTTACAACTGATATTGATACATACGAGGAAATATTATTAGTATGTTTCACAGTTGCTGAAATTCGAGTAGGTTTTTAGAGAATTTTAAGGGGCGAACCTCCTTCTGAATTTATCGTATAGAATTTTTAACAATTTCTAGCACAATTTTAGCCCCTGGTATTTTGTTTGGAGTCGGTCAAAAACGTTAGTCTTAGTTGATGATTGAATGAAGTATAATCATACTTCTATCTCCAAAAATCTACTGTTATCGAACATTACATAGTAACATTATTTAATATTTAGTACGTTCATTTTTCTCCATTTGCCCAAGTCTCATAATGGAATGGAATCATCGTAAATGTTACGTATTGGCATTCGGAGTATTTGTAGTTTGAAAAGAATACTAGCAAATGTGGGTTTGGTCGATAGTTAAATATTTACAGAGGCACGCTTCATACGTAGATACTATCGCCAATAGCGCGTATTATATCTACAAATCGTTAGTCCCTGTTAGGTATGAAGTTTTGTGTTTTAATCGAGGGCAATGTATTGTTTGCGATAATACAAGTTTGAGGAGCTAACTTTGAAATATCTGTGTGAGGAAATACATTTAAAACTTCGTTTTAAAAGCTACGTTTTCCTAGTAAAAGAGTACTCGACTATTATACTTTTACCGCAGATACCGCAATTCTAGAATTTTATTCAAATCACACAGAATGAAGTCGCATAGCGTTTTAACATGTCAGCCAGATACGATTTACGCGTTCACTTCTATGGTTGGTACAGTTACTCTAATAATAGTCGGCTTCAAACTGATAGGTTTTCTCCGAAAGTTTTTCATTCGTGAAAGCTTCGACCTCAGTCTGCGATATGGAAACGGCACCTGGGTTCTTATCACCGCCCCTACCTCCACTACGGGTTGCGGATTCGCGCTACAACTTGCGAAAAGAGGTTTCAATATTGTTTTAGCAGGAAGGGACATCAAAAAAATGCATGTACTGCGTGATTCCATAGTCATTCAACATTTAGTAAAGGTAAGTGCACTACTGCAATGCATTGCATTAGCAATACTGCGTGCACAACGTGAGTAAATATAACCAATTGCGAAGTAATTAATCCCATGATCCAAAAACTGTATCATAGTATTAAAAATTTCATTAATATACCTGTAATTGTGGATTCTATAGGTACGCACAATTATTGCCGATTTCAGGAAAGCAACTGAAAACTCATTTTACTTCGACATTATGCGTCAAGTTGAAGATTTAGATGTTTCTATTCTTGTGAACGCTGTTGGTTGTGCTGGGCTTGCGGAAAAATATCATATGATGACGCCTGAAAAGAACAAAGAGTAGGATAGTATTATTTCGTATATCTGAGACACATTCTTAAAAACAATGAGCTTTTAAAGGCAATTTCTGGCTTTGTAGATGTATGGTTGTGAATACATTTGGCACCGTATTATTGAGTCAACAATTCATTAAACGATTCTTGCACCGTTACCACCGCAGTGCAATAATAAACGTAAGCAGCGAAAATGCTTCTCATCCTATTCCTGGCATGGCAGTGTCGTCAGGGGCAAAGGCTTTCGTGAAACAATTTACAAGTTAGTTCATCGATATTTATATATTATATAACCGAATACTACCAGACTACGAAATGCACTGGTGCCTCAGAACTTGCATTAATTTGAATTCAATTAGTGGCTGCTGCATACGAATACAGGGAGAAGATAGACATCATCGCAGTACATCCCGTTGCTTTAAAGAAACCGCGGCTAGATGGCGAAAGAGAGCACAGTTTGGTAAGAAGAAAACTGCTCGAATGGAAAAATGCATTTATACTTCTAGATACCATATTTCACCAATTACAATGAATGATACAATCAAATTGAAAGTAAATAGTACCAGAAAACCCATCAGTTTAATATTGTAATTTAAAATCCAATGGAATGAACCCTAGTTATGGAAAAAAGTCCCTTGAATTGCTTAAAATATTACTTAGTAAAAACATCAAACCTTGATATTTCCAGTTCATTGTGAATTCTGTGGACTTTGCATCGGCTTGCTTGCGACAGCTTGGACACACATGCACCACATCAGGTCACTGGGTTCATGGCGTTCAGTCCTGGGTATTCTCTCTATGTCCTGTCGAATGGAGATTAGCAGTTTGGGAAAGGTTCATCATGCCAAAACATTTTGAAAAAATCAAAGAACCTACACTTGTTACAGCATCATCACTACAATAACTGGTATAATATTGTCTTTGCTACAACCAACACACATAGTAATACTCTGAAACACAAAGCAGCATCTGCAATACAATTGATAGGGAATTATAGTGCTACGTTTTCTACTGATAGATTGTACTCTTGAAATAGAAACTATTATTGCATAGATTTGTGTGATCACTTATACTTCATTGTTCATGACAGTCCCAGGGAAAGAACTTCAATGCTTACATTGTTGGAAGTTGTTAATTCAGTTGCAAGTAAATTGTACATTGACAGAACTTTTAAACCTTTTGAAATAAATAAAGTCATACTGCTGTTATTCTTTTACCTAAAATCACACTAAGACATATTTAAATGCTACACAATAATCACTTTACAGCAAGGTATATCTCTGACTATGTTTGAAACCAATAGAAAGAACATGAACCTTTTGCAATTTTGCCTCGTGTCATTCTCCAAACATAATAATTTCAGTTCTCATTGCTATTCTGTTATCAAATATCGGTTGAACATGTGTAGCGACAAGTCATTCACTGCTGGATATTTCAGATCTGATCAAAACTTCTATATTGCTAGAGATGTTGTAAAGTAAAGTTCTTTCGGTAGTTGTAAACATTCTTGTCTTGTGATAGTTCTATTTTTGCAGCATGAAATTTCTTCCGTGTATCTGCAGAATAGCTGCTCATAATTTATCTTCCTATTCCGCACTGTTTATAAAAGGAATTGATCAGTGTTTGAAGGATCTCACTAGCCTGGCTAATTATATAAAGATACCTGTAATCAGTGGAAGGATTCAAAAACATTTAGGACTAGTTGTCTCTATTCCAAATCAACAGAAAATTCCCACTCGCACTCGAACTATTTTAAAACAATTCAGTTTTAATATTATTAGTACACGAACCAATTGAATCCCACCACTGCCTGTAATTAGTATAAGGTATACTGATATTTTTGCATAAATTGCATTATAGATCATTGTAATTACATCATGAGCCAAAAACACAACACTCCATCTGCAGAATTAAATATTTCATAGTGTTAGGATAAGATTTTTTTGCATTTGCTAAGTATTGCTTCATATTTCAAAATATAGATGTTGCATGATATACTAGTCATACGCTAAAACTGCTTATTGTGGAACATCCCTGATAAGCTGTTGGGACATATTTGGAATATATCATACTTGGTAAATAGAGTAACATGCTAAAACTAAGAACTATTTAATTGCACACAATAAACGCATAACTTTCTGATAGGCTACATTCATGTCATCGTAGCTAGGGACAAGAATCACTCCGTCAGATCTGGATGCCACATCTTTAAGCTCGGATTCATTAGCATCACCTTTGACCCCAACCGCAATTACTGTCGTTACTCCTCCTAGACTTGAAACTTGGGGGATAGCATCGCTGGACTTTCCTGTTGTGAAAAAATTTAGTTTTTGATTAAAAGCTGTCTTCCTTTATAGAAGAAAAATATTGTGTGCGAAATTAGAGTGATCTTCAACACTAAGTGGTTTACCTCCTAGGAATGCAACTACAGCTGTGGCAACAGATCTCTGATCATCATTGTTGTTGGAGGAGAAAAAATTAGTGTACACGCTTTGCATCATGCGACCAATATTAAGAGTTGCAGAAGGCACCTGCTGAATGTACTTGATTGAACCCATAAGGTTAGATTCATCATCATATCTGAAAGTCAAGTGGTAAAAGTTTACTGATGATAGCATATAAAAGTGGTTGCTTGAAGTTCATAGCGGTATAATTCATGAACAATGAACTAATTTTCATGGATGTCAAATACACAAACTAATGTTGTTAGGTAATAACAGACCTGTCATATCGAAATACAGTTCTTGTATTCTCCCAAGCTTTAACTACTGCGACACGAGTTCCGAAAGGTCTGGAATAATTTTTTACGATCGGAGTCATGCCTTTTATCAAATCAAGGAATAAAATCTTTGATTTATCAAAGTTTGCCTGTGTCATTTTAGCACTGACATCAATGACAAAAAGAATGTCCATAGGAGGAACAATGCATGTTGGCCTTTTAATTATGTCGATCGGATTGCTGGACACAAACGAGTCCCGACCGCTTCCTGGGATCCGGGTGACGGCAGTAGCTTTGACCTGAATGTGATAATCTTTGTCCATTTGAACAGGGATAGTAAGTTCAGTAGAGGTGATGTTATTGTATTCTGCAGATGGATTGGATTCTCCGTTCTTATATATGGCAACGTAGTAATGTTGAGCAGCATGATTTTTTCCCCAGGAAATTTTAAGTCTAAAAAAGAAAAACTAATTTACAAAAATTATAATACTGATTACATGGTTTGTGTGATGGCTTTCTTTCTTTACATAGGACCTAGGGTTCAATGTTGAAATATAAATTACTGGACCAATCAAGGTCACATAACTATCATTGAATAATTAAATTACGAACCACTAAATTTCCTTTCATGGGCCTTAAAAGTAACATGAACTGCCAGTAAAGAAATATCATATTTAAATTATATTCAATATTACTCCGCAGCATTGCTGAAAATTTGTGGTGTACTGAATATTTACCCTTTAAAGCAAGCTTTGCAAGCTTAAAACATACCTTTGTTGCGGAATTTGTTCGACTTTAAGGAAACTGGGAGGGTCAAGGAAAGGCATAACCACAAAAGTTCCTTTGACATTGTCAGTACTAGTCCATCCCTGACTGTTGACAGCAATGACTGCGAAAAATTAACAGTCAAGATTACATTTTATATCTTAAATATACCAAGCATAACAGCTATGCATTGGTGTATATACCTGATACAATATAAGCATATCCTGGCCGAAGTCCTCCTATGCTAGTGAAAGGTCTTGTCAATCCCGACTGAGAGGTGTAGAGGTTGCCTTGGTAGGCGCTATACACTTTCACGATATAACTCATAGCATCTGTCACTCTCGGCCATCTCACTTTAATAGCGGTTGTGTTTTGAACAAAGACTTTGACAGTACTTGGCTTGTTTGGAAAACTTCCATCTCAAAAAAATAATAGATCTCATAAGACAGAGCAGATTTGTAGGTTTTGAAGATTTCAAACAGTATTCCCACAATCATATCATACGTATCTATATCGATTTATTATTGTTATGAATAGAAATATAATTCTTACAATAATTGCAGTCCAAAGCATACGGGGAAGAAATCTTGAAGGAGGAGCCGGGCCTGGCTTCGCCTGTCTTCAAGTCAACACAATTGCACCTGTTTTTGCTGCATTGTTTGGGCTCATAATCACCAGATGGATTGCACTCTACCAATGTAGGACCATTTGTTACTCCGGGATTTGTCTTGTAATAAGCTTCTGCGCCTTGTCTTCTATCCGAGCAACTGGATAATGATTATGTATTGCAATTTATGAAAGTTTTATTTTCAAACAACTATTTTTCACCGCCTGTTCAATAGTTACATAAATGCATAAATAATAAAGCTGGCAATATATATCGCATCAACTATATTTCATTTTGTTCCTTGGAAATATAAACCTTCCATTTCTAGCATTGCGAATCTCATTTATGCTTCAAGATCATAGTTTAGTACTCATTGACTCACGATGGTATGGGAGCAGGTGTAGCAATCGGTGCAGGAGTCGTTGTTGTTACGGGAATAATAATATCGATTTCAGCTTCATCCAATGCATCTTTACTTTCCACTCCTTCTGTGGTAACCAATGATTTCGGACTTTCTGATTCAGATTCAGACAAGATGAAAATAACACTGATTTGGTAAGATGTTCCTGGATCAAGGCCCTGAATTGTCACGTATGTGACTGTTAGGTTCTTGAAAAGACCCAGCAGTTCTGTGGCTCCTTTATTATAAACGGCAACTTTATATTCCTAAATGTAAAAGAAAAAATACGAAACAATAACAGGCAATCAAGTAACGCAACACAATGTCAAATGCTTCTTACGATCGCCTCATCATTAGGAAACCATTCGACTTTTGCAGTAGAGTTGGTGACGCTTTTAATGATTGGTTTGGGTAAAAAGGCCAGGTTTCTTCTTACTGCATCTTTCTTGGTGAATTTCAGCCACTTTGCGGTGACTGTAGCCTTGTAAGGTACTCCTGGAATGAGATCAGGAACAAGTGCGAAAGCAGAACGAAGATTTTCTATTCTTTTGATGACAGTACCATCATGAAGTGAGATCTAGGAAAGAGTTTGCATATTAAGCATATAAGCAT
Organism: Halocynthia aurantium; assembly: GCA_013436065.1. Lineage (NCBI taxonomy): Eukaryota > Metazoa > Chordata > Ascidiacea > Stolidobranchia > Pyuridae > Halocynthia > Halocynthia aurantium. Next base: position 232,644 of record QXVX01001947.1, on the reverse strand, counting down.
ATTAACCAATGTCCTTAGCACAATCTAGCGATTGTCCATTTCCAGCCTCTTTATTGCATAACTTATAATGTACTTCGACCCAGTACTCTTGGCCTATGAACATGGTTATATTTCTTAATGATTAATCTAGCACTGATATGATGTACTTTAGAAATTTGGAAGTTTCAAATTATATTATATGCTGTTCCTATCACCTACCGTGATTGTATACCAATCCGCTCCTTTAACTGGAAGCCAAGTAATTAAAACCGAGGTGCTGTTCTTCAACTTGTGTGCAGTGAGGTTACGTGGTTTTTCAAGAACTTCGATGATAGTTGAACCACGTTCTGGAAAATATATTTGTTTAAGTCAAGTTGGTAATTTCAAAGTATTTATTAGATAACAAACCTCGACTGATAGTAAGGTATATTCCGTGTTTATGAGATTTACTCACCTTCACATTCAAGTTTAGTCAGGCACTGAGTACCATTCAAGTAGGTACCTCCGGGGCATACGCAGCCGGGAAGACATATTCTGCGACAAACTGGAATCCGAATGTCGCATGTTGGAATGCAACCACCGTAACAATGGCTGTACACCATCATTCCATCGCATTTATCAACTGAGAAATAAATAAATTAATGTCATTGTCATAGGCTAAAACATGGCATCTCAGCCAAGAGGGAATGTTGGAAAGAGGCGAATGAAGCAAAAGAGGTCGAGAACCACTGTCTAAAATATTGTATAGTTTTAGTTATAATGTCTTTCAAATCCAGAAGGATTTTTCTTATATTTTATTGATAATATTTGATAGTTTATACTTTACTTGTTTTCACGCGTATAGGTTTACTGTTTTCACTGTACACAGTTTTTCCTTTTTCTCGTCTTGCAGATTTGATCTTAATTTCATACGTAGATCCAGGATCAAGACCACCTATAGTATATGTGGTGTTCTTGACATTTACTATTTCTTCATGTAATATCGTCTCATCATATACAACTCTTAACAAAAGCAAGAAATTTCTCATCAGAAAATCATTTCCTGAACATTATAGCATAGAACTGTTCCCTGATACTATCACATATACTCTTGTTCTTGATCTTATTCAGAAATTTTAGGACACACTATAAACCATATGGTTTGCAAGCATTACCATGGTAGGATACCTTTAGTGTCAGAGAATAACTTACAAATTAACGGTAATAACGTAAGTGTGAGCAGACACTGGTCCAAACCATCTCACTGTAACTGAATTCTGTGTCTTGTAAGTTCCAGGCGGCCAGAGAGGAACCTCGAGATGTGTTGGAGGATCCAATACTGAGGCAAGAGAAATGGTAAGCAACATCTTTGTAAGTATGGATAAGAAAATTTAATATGTATTTACCTTTGTCACCTTTTCCATCTGCATCTACAAGGAAACCTGAAAATAGGAAGCATTTGGAAATAATTTCTCTATATAAGAGCTCAT
>QXVX01001947.1:213922-230965 GCA_013436065.1 Halocynthia aurantium | reverse complement strand
AAATAGCGCGCGCAGAAAATATCCCAATGTTCAAACATTCGACACAGGTTTTCAACGGAGCGTTTTCACGTAAATCAACGTTGCCGCGTCACGTTTGACAATACTTTTCTCGCTAATTACGGCCGTGCTGTCCTCATGTAATCCTTATCAGTGAATTATATAATGCCTAATTAATGAGGGGAACTCATCAGCCAGTTACTAATAGCGTGATTTCCAGTTTGAAATTACCGCCAATTTAGTGTTATTACAGAGTTAAAACATGGTGCTGTTACCGGTGTGCCGATGAGCGCCTCGCCTTGCCCTGCCCCAGGTGCTGGCAAGCCATCGCGGATCATAATGTCGTACAACTAATCGTCAAATTGTGTTGAACCATGAAATCTTGAGTTGGCCCCATAATAAAGACAATTATGAAATGGTTGAATCAATTTTCATATGAAATGTTGGGGAATACAATATATTGCAATCCGGGCAACAACAATTGAAAATGTGATTTTTGGGAATTTAACAACGAAAGAGCGAATCCGGCGAATCTATTGCTGAATTAAAAGCTTACCTGTAAGTAATACACTGGATAATATAATGGTACATGCTAACAGCAACGGGTGGCTACAGGAGAACATCATATTTAAGGATTTTCTCAATCCGTTTACAATATTAGTGGGTGTTAGGAACCCTGAAACGAAAAAAATAAGTCAAGTTTACCAAATAAAAGGTGGGAAATTGAATTGTCTTTTATTATAAAAAAATACACTTGAATTTCTATTACTAACTGCTTGCTTTCAACTAAAACGATAACTCTTTCGTCACTACTCTCTGTCATTACATGGTTATAAATAAATGAAACAATCGGCTTCTTGTGATATCGGATTATCAAAAACTAATTCCAAATTTCATGACTTATTTGAAATCTCCCCACTTTAGAATTTTGCCTCAAGATACCATAGAAATTAGTACATGTATTTACGAAAATTCATGTAATAGCCGCAGGGTCGTTTTATTTTTATTTCGTTCCTAATATTGCTCATAATTGTTGTACACGCAGTTTACAAAAGCTGATACTGACAGTAAAGTACATAAAATTTTAACCAACCAAAAACAAACTTTATGAATGTAGCATACATGCGTGGTGTCACACGTTCTGCGTATAATCCTAAAATATATCGTCTGCAAATTCCATTCCAATTTATATTCGTTCGAAAGGGTAATTAATAATACCACTTGAACAGGAAAACATCTTAGAATCTCATCAACTAGTAAAAATCTAATTTGTTCATCGCAATTAATCGTCATTTTCTAATCGAAATTTTCTTTAATTGAAATCAATTCCGAAAAACATTCAATTGCTTTTAAGGCGAATGAAAATCAAACGACCTTTTCTTTCCCCACTCACAAATCAGCGCAAGTGATATTGCGCTGCAAAAATGGATAACGGTTTGTTTACATGCGAAGTGTGATTAATGAAGCTGCCTTGCATTGATTACATCTACGGAAATGACTACCAAAACAAGCAAGATATAAGTTTCATGTTCATATTGAGATGTATAAGCTGCCGCATTGCTTAAAAAAATCCATATAGCTCTTTCGAACCACAAATTACAAAAGCTTTCATCGCACATTATCCCATAATTTAGATACAATACAGCCTTCACTTTTCTGCATATTAAATTATCTGTTTGCTCCTCAGTATTGAACACTATAAAGTATGAATTGTCTGAGCTTCACTTGTAGTATAGAAACGAAAAAACGATTTCGACTTAGTCGCTCACAGCTAAAAGTCATAGGAAGTGAAAAAAAATAAGGTGTATAAATAATAATTATTCCCCAAGGCGGTTCAATTTACCGCTGCTTAACGGTCGGTTCACATCCTTGTACAGCGTGTTTCTATATAATATTTGTAGCTAACTATGCTAACTTTTGCGTATCTCGAGATACGAATACAAATTCCCACTTAATGTATGCTCTATACGAGAAATAAAAATAAACTTTCAACATTTGCATGCATTCTATTTCTACATAGGTGTGCAAGACATTTTGACTGAAACGCCTTCGGGATATGATGTGCTATTACGGTAACGGCTTATCTACGTCACTGAACTGACTAATGTAACAAATTATAATATTTATGCGATGAATTTTCCGTTCGGCATTCGAAACCATATCGCACTTGATCTATTTATAATGCCAGTTCTCAATGATTCTAATTCACGACCGAAAAAATGTATTGAATATATATTTGAACTTTCTATCAATTGGGAACGCTCAACTACAAATTTCAGTAAATCCAGTTAAGTTAATATAAAAGCTTGGACTCGGGGACTTGGCTAGCAGCATGAACAATAAAGTACTATCGAGTTACAAGCTTATTCAGTCAGACTGCATGCAACTGAAAAATTGTATGAATTCCTAAACTTTCACGTATAGAAAGACACCCTCATCTGAAAATTTGAACAGGTTATGCACACCTTGTCCGAATCCAACTGCTATCAGCAGTCTTCAAAACAGCACAGTTGAGATAGTTCGATTGTATCTGTATTTATTGTTTCTCCTATGTAACTTCAAATCCTGTCTCACAAAACAAAAAATTAAAAAAAGCACAGAAAAATCAAGAATCAATCATAATTTTGCACTACATCAAGATATCACTTCCAAAAGCTTAGTCATTAGTAAAGATAGTAGTAGTAGATCTTTGAAACGCAAATGGTTACGTAAGGCACGATAAATAGAGATATGGTACAAGGGTAAAATAGCTAGCTACTTGAGCACGTTTTTGTCACCCGGAAATGTTAATACAAAGAGTACATGGCATCCAATATTCCTGGTTTTTTTACACCTGCCTCAACCTGTCAGACGACATCTATGTAACAAATTTCAAGACAAACATTAACAACTTCAGTCAACACAATCACACAGAAAATTATAGCGGATAGATTGTAAAAGCACTTCATGGAAGCATTTTGAAATGGTTTCAAGCGATTGATGGAATTTCTGAATCAGAAAACACGTGTACACAGAGATAGGATACAGATAAACGCGACACAACACCGCGGGTCACAGCACAAAAGTAAGGGGGTCTTGGGACAAAACAGTTTGGCATGATTGAAGTTGGTTGTTTAGGAGCACGCTCAGGAGTCTGAAAATTCGCCGCGCGAACGTAAATTTTGGTTCGAGTTGAAACAAAACAAAGACTATTTAAAATTCTTAGTAGTAGTAAATATTTAGAAAAGAGCAGAAATTAACGCTACCGCAACAAGAAAAAATAATCATGGATATTTTAAATTTGGCTAGAGGAGTAGTAGTAGTAGTAACAACGGTATAAAATGAGACAAAAAATATTGTGTAAAATACCAAAAGAGAACTAACCGAATGGAGAAAATAATAAGTAATGTTACTAGTAGTAGAATTAGAAAATTCGTTTTGTACATGAGGTTACGTTAGCGACTACTGGCGACTCACAGAGGGCAGTGCAATAACACTTTTTGACGACCGGAAAAAACCGACAAACGCTAGAAGTAGAAAATCAACCAAATTGAGAAAAAAATGCAGGATAAATTAATCGACTGTGTTTTTATGCATAAATAAGAAAAACAAATGGGTAGAGAGAGAGAGAGATAGAAGTACAAATTGATCAAAGTTTGATGGATTTTGCAAATAAACCTACGTCCCGCAACGTCCACGCCGGAAACTCGGCCATTGCCGAAACCCCCGATGTTGTGCTAGGGGGAGCGGCAGACTCTTTCGAATTTTAACACGTTCTTCAAATTTAAAAATCGTAATTGTAGTAAGTAATAACAATAGTAATAGTAAGTAATGAGAGAAAAACTTTAAATATGCAAATATTATTAACGGAGGGAAAGACTAAATGGTTTTAAATCTAAAATGGATGTACAATGCAAGCTACAGTGTATCGGTATTAACAATCGAGTAATGGAAATAGTAATAGTAGTAGTAATAAACGTTTAAATTAGAAAGTCGAAAAAATTGAGCAATGTAGTCGGGGAAAAAACACGTGACCATTAATAAAATCGCGCAGGAAATCTTTTGGATGGTAAAACTAGGTAGAAGTTGTTTAAACGTCTAAAACACAATAATGTGAAGAAAAAATACCAAGAACTCGCATATCTTACATTTTACATAGAAAAAGAATATGGTTTAACAGGAATTACGACTGGAATATCTGCGGGAAAAACTACAGCTGCTATAACAAAGACCGACTACGAGATTAATGATTGAACGGTATACCTGATCTTACGGACTGTTCCTATTCGTCGGGTAGCGCAAATTCAGGCGGATGGAATGCATTTGAAATAGGGACCGATATTGACCGGGAAACAAAAAATAAAACCTGACAATGACAAATACACACATGCACACCGGGACAATCAAAATTATAACCGTGTCATTAAGAAAGCAGATAATATAACATGCCAGTAACAATTATTCTACACGACTAACGATGGTTTACAAGAATCTACAAAAAAAAGCTATGAATTCGATATATCTCACGACAAAATTATTGCTGAGGAGTGAAAGTTGCACTCTCCTGCGCAGCAGCCGGCTGCTGACTGTCACCGGCGCCCCATGCGCTCGACATCATTTGCTGCTGTGGGTTCCTGAACATGAAAAATAATACGGATCAGAGATTTGCATACGATGGTTAATTTAATGTATCTAATTTTGTGATAACACTAAAACAGTCCCAGATGACTCTCACTACTAGTCAGGATTAGTATTTATTTCAAAGTTGGCATAATTATTACTGAAAAATGTTATTGTGATATTGATAGATAGATAGATGCTTCAATTCGTAGGTCCTTATTTGATGAAAGATATGTGGCTTAACTGAGCAAGTTCTGTTCCCCTTTTTTTAGATGTGTGAACTTCTACCCCCAAATGCCCAATTTCAGTGATCATTAGACAACTATTTCATTTACACGCTTGGTTGATCATTTAGATCTCTACTCTATCGATTCAAATTCTAGAGTGATACGTGCGAGCCACGCCAAAAAACCAACACAAAATTAGATACATTGGTCATAAATATGCTCCATTACATCGCATTATTCGCCTGCTGCATATTGTTGCCCCATCCGTCACCCCCTTGCTGTGGCGTCTGCTGCATGTTGCTCCATGCTGCCCATTGTCCCAAGTTTGCCTGCGACTGATTGCTGTCCCATCCACCCCATGCGTTCTGTTGCTGTTGTTGGTTGTATCCACTAAATGTCGACACAATAAATAATGAGGACTTCGGAAATGGAGGACAAATCATTTCCTATAATCCATTTAACATTTATGCATCACTCACCTCCACTGGGTTCCATTCCACTGTCCAAAGGCTTGCTGTTGCTGCTGTTGTTGTTGCGGGTGCTGGGAACTCCACATGTCGGCAGTATTCCACTGATTGGTCGCTTGATTGTTCCGCTGCTGAGTAGAAGATTCCTCGGATATAAATTAGTAACACTTAGAGATACATCACATTGATTTCTTAGAATAAGGAGATGTCAAGCTACAGGGAGAACTGATGTATCCTAATAATATACTGCTCAAGCCAAAGAAAGCTCACATTATTGTAACTCGGAATTCCAGCTCCCTCTTTGCCCCATGAGCACTTGACAACGTTGCCTTCAATGGTCGTACCATGTACCTCCACTATGGCACGAGCGGCATCAGCGTGCGAGCTCATCCTTATGAAGGCATAGCCTTTATCAGGAAACACTCTGACTTCCTGGATAGTACCATAGTTCTGAAAAGTGCTTCGCATGATCATTTCGGTCAGGCCAACCTGAACGCCACCCACGTACACTGTACAGTTTGTTTGGCTAGATTGATTGAGCACAGTGTTGTAGTCCAGTTTCTGATCTGCCATTACAAATAGTTTATGTCAAGGATAGGTTTCATACACACAATACAGATATTTTATGGAAACCAGGGAGTTGACTAACATTGTCTGCCGTCACCATATTTCCCTGGAGCCCCAGGCTTTCTTGTTGCCCAATTGGTTCTTATTTGTCTGCATCCAAGCATCTGTCCTCTCATGGACTCGATCGCATTCTGAGCGTCCTGAAAGTCAAAGAGAGGTTCAATTTCTTTCAGAAAGGGGACGTAAATAGATTTCTAGCATGCTGTTTATTGGAATTGCTCTTATGATTTAAAAACTCACCACGCGGTTAATAAAAGAAACAAAACCGTAGCCCTTGGAGGCATTGGTATGCATGTCTCGGACTACTTTCGCATCCCTGTAAAATCAGAACAGGAACAAGGTTGAACAAATACTTTAAAAATGTAAAATAAATTAAAGTAAAATAATTATCACTAAGAATTCTTACGAAATCGCGCCGCAGTGGGTAAAGGCCCTTCGCAAGTCCTCCGAGGTGACCTCAGGTGAAAGATCTCCAACAAAGATGTGAAAATGGTCTGAGAATAATTTTAAAAGGTACTTAACATAACCATAGAAGTGAATCACCTATGTAATCAATACAATGATTAATCAATGAGGTTTCAATTTAAACAAGTTGAATATGCAAACTCACTGCTCGTGTCCTTCTTATTAGCTGGTCTGGTAGCCCAATTGACTTTCACTTCCTATGTGACGAAAGATACAAATCAGAATACTGCCAACCACAAGGTTAGGTACATAAAAGAATTAGAAAAGTGAACCTTTCCCAAGATCTTCCTTCCATTCATGGCCGTTATGGCAGCAGCTGCATTGTTGTGGTCTTGGAATTCAATGAAGCAGTACATGTCGTTCATGCCAGTGGGCTAAAAAAAAACAATTTTGCAAATAAGAATGGAAAACAATTAAAAATTGAAGCTACTAGTGTTTGCAAAAAATAAGAAAAATTGGCAACCCCGAATCATACAACAAAAAACTTACATCTCTAATCATGTTGCATTTGGTGCATACTCCAATGACGCTAAACAGCTCCAAAATCAGGCTTTCAGTTACTTGAGGATCCAAGTTTCCAACGTATCTATGTTTTCAGATAAAAAATATATATTTTAAACAGGATTAACTTTCCATATCCACTACCTCAATAACAAAAAATAATAATAAAGTGATGTACAGAGTTCTGGGGTAAGCTTCATCGTCGGGGTTCGAGTTCCCGTTCATTGAGCTTGGAGTCGAGTTGAAAGTCCCCATGGCACTGCTCATCATCATGTTTTGCATGTTACCCATGGCATACTGGGCCTGCTGGCTCATTCCACCTTGCAACGACGTATTCGCCGGCATTGCTTGATTCATTCCCAATCCTCCTTGTGTGGATGTCATAGGGTGTTGCATTTTGATAAAAAACAAAAACTACTTCTTTCGTTCACAATTTAGCAAGACTGTGAATACAAGCTTTGAATTGTTAGGCTTTGAAACAAAATAAATAAAACAGGGATGAAAAAATAAAATTTCAAATTAATGTTATTGTAGTTATTTAAAGAAAATATATGAAAGCAACAAAATAGAAAATGTGTCTACTCCATTATGTATGGACGGCAGTACTTGTAGTGTTAACGTGGGAAAGCGTCAGTTTTGCACTTTGGGAATTCAAATCACTGTCAAAAGTGAAGGCTGTCAAGTGCATAATTCTTCCACCGTGTCTTACAACAAGTCAATAAAATAACAAATAATTTTTCAAGTTTAATTATACGGTCGCACTCAGCTGATCGATTAATAATTAATAAAAACAACACAAGGTCAAAATTCTATGAATGCCTAGGTAAATGCAAAAGAGGCTATGATGGTATATTGAGAAATGAGTCTCAATTCCGGTAAGAACATCGCAGCCTATTTCTCTGCTATAATCACAGCGGTACATTTGATCATCATGCTTGGGCGATGTAAGATAACAATATTTCAAACTATTTTCAGTTTTGCTAAGATATATCACAACGGTGCTATGAAAGAAGGTTTCCTGCCGAACACTTCATCAGCAAAACTCTTATTTTCTTGGACAAAATCAGACTTTTTAACTAAATTTAGCGCTGAAGACATTACATCTTGTTCTGGAGAATGATCATCAATAGCTCCTTGCATTGCTGCTTCGGTAGTCACTGATATGGCTGCCTTTGAATAGGTTTCCTCAGGACATGAAAATCCGATTTTTTTTTGTTCCGAAGTCTCGGAAGAATGATAAATTTTACTAGCTAATGATATCTTGGCCGAAATTTCCCGTCTGGCAGAGTTGGACTCAACAGCACGGCAATGTTTCTGTACTAACGCAATTTTAATAAGCCTGTCTCGCTTTGAAGATTTAGCCTCTATATTACGACGATTTTTCTGCGCTTGTGCGATCTTCGCCAATCTCTCTTTTTTGGCTGAGACAGATTCATTTGCTCGTCGCTCGCGTTCATACGCAGCCATTCGTCGAAGTCTTTTCGATCTAGCCTCCTGGGATTCATTCGCCCGTTTTATTCTTTTAAGCTCGGCTTCCGCTGCTAACCGTTCGAGGTCTGAAGCATATTTTCTAGGGCGTCCCATTTTCAAGAGCAGCTCAAAGAGCATGCAGAATATCGAACTCAAATGTATTCACCCTATACCAAGCAGTGCTGAAAACTTATTCATCAAGCCATGTGTAAACAGCAACAGTTACTTCTTATTTTCTATATTTTCAGGTTGAAACACTGCATGGAGGGTTTTTATGGAAGTTTAATTTTTGTTTATACGATAGGTAAGCAATAAACACAATTTGAAACAATTCACCACATGGGGCTCAGGTTCATTTAATTTTCTTTCCTACTAGTACAATAACATATTTTTGTTCAAAACACCTTCAATAAAGATCTTCCGTTCTACTTGGGAGGTTCACTGTAACCACGTCCAGTCACTACAAAACACAGGGGCAATTTTCCGACGCGTTTTTGTCATGTCAAAACATATGGAGCCAATGGAAAATACTTTAAACTCCTACAAATCAAATTCCTAGGTGACTTATTATATAAACTGAAAGCCAGTACTGAACTACATACGAATATCTGCTCTCTTACCAATCAAAACACGCTGGACAGAGCGACATAGAAATTGAAAAACGAAACGAAGCTCTAACCTTGATCAGCTGACGTGCATCATGCGTGTTAGAAACATGGCGGCGGGAAATTGCATCATGGGAGTCTATTATCACGCTGTTACGTGAGTTGAAAAACTCTAGTCAATCAAGCGTACAATTTTCTTTGCGCCCCTAAGATAAACATTAGACTTATTTCCTCAATTTATTTAACCATAGTCTTTAAATACTATATAATAATAATATATTTAAAGACTATGATTTAATAATTACCAAATTATTATCAATTCAACATGCTGTTATTTCATTTGTTAATCCACAGCACAAATAGTACACATATTTATTGTCCGTTATTCGGATAAATGCAAGGGGTCATTGTCAGTCCAGTAACTCTTAAACATTTTCAATCATTGTAATCGTTGTATGACTAGAATTTAAAAAAGATCTTGAAGAGAATTTGCAATGAAAGTGCCGAATGAACTCATTTGTTGCATTCGCATTGCAAAATTCAAACACGACGAAAGAAATATTGTGACCTTATAGCTGGGTTAATCGTCAAGCATGACTGGATACCATGGGGAAACACCTGATAAACGACCGACATAATACAGATTCTTATGCATATTCAATGTTCGATGTTTATTCCTCGTCAATTTAATATTGTACCGATATTGATTTGCGTTTATTGACTTTTTCCACTTTCTGGAAATAAAAACGATGAGCAATTCCAGAAACTGTTGCTTTGCGAGGTGTCTGACACCCAGGACAAACGATGGCACTGAGGAGCTCATTCAAACTCCTCCACCAACTACGAGATCAATCAAAGATTACGAGGTAATCATGGGCATCCCTATAATGCTAATAGTGAGGAAACCTGGAAATTCAATGAAGTGTAGTTTTAAGAATTTTATTAGTGGCATACCTATGAGAATAAAACATCTTGGCAAGCAATAAAATTGTGCAAGTTGTTGGTCTTGGTTTCCAAATATATACTCATCCCTGAGGGACTTCAAATAGTCTGTGCTGTGTGTTCCATATACTAAGGGCTAAGCCCTCTAGCATTTTAATAACAATGTAAGTAATTTCCAACACTACCTGTTGTCTCAACAGAGTTTGGACTATGATCAGTGTTTCAATGAGCCGTACATCAAGTTAATGAAGAGTGAATTGAAGGTGAGTTATATGAGATTGTATTTTATATTGAAAATCAATAGATATTTCCTTTTTTTACATATGAGAAGTAAGGTTGTTTGTTTTTAGAAACATGGGAAATGGTTCGGTTACAGAAAAGAGATTTTTAGTTGGATTGTTATATTTTTTGTTGGTTTTCTCACCGCTTTGGTAAGACTTAATTCATGCGTGCTCCAGAATGTAGCAACGACATTATTACCCTTAACCATTCTATTTTAGGTTGCCTTTTTCATTGACATCATTGTGAAGAAATTGAGCAGTTGGAAGTTGACAACAGTAACTAAATGTGAGATTTATTTTTTTGTAGATTAAACGTTAATCCGAGCTGGTATCCAGACTCTTCACAAATGACTCGCTTATTAATGAACTTCATGATGACTTGAACATATAATATCTGGTACAGAGGTTGGACTAACTATAATGTGGACTGAAACTTTGGATGGTCTCTTATAAAATGCAGTCCTGCAGGGTCCAGTCTAGAAATAGAATTATACAAGTTATGCATAACATGTATTAAAGAATGTTCCCAAATGATTAATATTCACATTTCATTACATAATTCTAGCAATGGACTACTGTCAAGATCATGGTTGCCTCATAACCTCTCTTCTAGTCCTGCTCGCTTTCAATGTTTCTTTCTGCATCATTGCATCTGCTTTTGTTGTTTTCATTGAGGTGAGTATATGTTTGTTGTGCGAATAACATTTAGTTTGGGAAAAATGTCTCTGCATGTTTTATAACAGCCCTTAGCAGCTGGTTCAGGAATACCTGAAATTAAATGCTACCTTAATGGAGTGAAAGTCCGCAATGTAGTTCGTTTCCGGACGCTTGTTGCAAAAGCCCTCGGAGTATTGTTCAGTGTTTCCGGTGGTAGGTTTCTGTATAAACATATGCATTCAATTCTATTTATTGTCATATTAATTTAATATACATGCACCCACAATTTCTTATTTAGGCTTGCTCGTTGGAAAGGAGGGTCCCATGATACATAGCGGTGGAGTTATCGGTGCCGGCGTGCCCCAGTTTCAGAGCCAAACGTTCAAAAAATTAAAACTTAATCTGCCATATTTCCGTTCAGATAGGTATACTGGATTTTTGATGTTTCTGGTACTCTTATTGTCAATCCAATTTGAAATATTTAATTTATTCTAGGGACAAACGAGACTTTGTTTCTGCAGGGGCGGCAGCAGGAGTTGCTGCTGCCTTCGGAGCTCCTATAGGCGGCGTTCTATTCAGTCTTGAGGAGGGCAGTTCTTTTTGGAATCAGTCTCTTACTTGGAAAACAGTGTGTACTCAATTAAATTGATTTCAAATATGTTGGTTAGCGTAAAAGTATTTTTTTCTTGAACTATTTATACCACTGTCACCATACACTGATGATGAATACCGAATAAAATTTGTGGCTTTGAAAAAGTGTTAATCTTCGTGATGAATATTATACTATTTTCTCATGTGTATTAATAGAGCGCCATCGGGGATCAGGATCTATCTTAATTTCATAACAAATCCACAGTTTCTGAACATGATCCATTGCCGTGTCAAAGATATAATAATTATATAATTTCCGCGAGAAATGGAAATAATATGACTTCATGACTTCATAAAATAATCGTAACTCCAAGACCACTCAACGTTATCTTTTTTTATAGCTTTTCTGTACAATGGCATCGACCTTCACCCTCAATTTCTTTTTATCTGGCGTGGAAACCAATGCTTGGGGCACATTTTACCAAAATGGACTTCTTACATTTGGCGTTTTTCAAGTTTGTATTGAATTCTGAAAATATAAAATACTCATTATGCATCATAAAACTGAATTTCTTTACATTAAATTGTTTGAAGTGTGATTCCAGTGACAAGAATTGTCATCTATGGACGGCCGCAGACTTGTTCATATTCATTTTAATGGGTTTCATTGGAGGATTACTTGGTGCAGTATTTAATGCAATTAATACTAAACTTACAATATTCAGGCTCAATCATCTTAGCAGGAGAGGAAAGCTAGTCAAGTATGCTATGAATATAGAGTTAACATAATCCTTCAATTTAATTTAAACTACTCTAGGTACAGCAGTAAAAAATTATTGTACAATTGCCTATTTTTCAGTAATTTTTTTATCTTTTATCAAAACAGAATATTAGAAGTTGTGCTGATTGGAATAGTAACTTCAATGGTTGCGTATTTTGCTCCTATTCTCGTAGGAAAATGCAAACCAATAGTAAGAACCCGAGATAGTACTGATTATCATTGAATACCATACCATACTACCATATTCATTACCTACTTTTGCAGAGTTCAAGTAATTTGACCCTTTCTTCGCAAGAGCACGACAATACTGTACAGCAGTTTCTTTGTCCAAATGGCACATACAATGACATGGCGACACTCATGTATAACACTCAGGAGACTGCCATAAAACAACTCTTTCATAATTCTGGTATATCCAAACCAGAATGTATTATATTAATGTTATATTAATTAATTAAATTTTATAAATGTAATCTTCTATGATTTATATCACATAGTAAATGATATTTTTTACCTCTACATTATTTTATTATTGTAAAGTAGAATATATTACTTTCATTCAGGTGCCTTTTCCTTGCTGTCGCTTGCAATATTTTTCGTTTTATTTTTTCTTCTATCGTGCTGGACCTATGGCTCTTCTGTACCAAGCGGCCTCTTCGTTCCATGCATCTTATGCGGAGCCGCATATGGGAGATTTTGCGCAACAGTATTGCATCAGTACGAATACACAATATCATTTTCTTCCTTACTGGTGAGTCGGTTGTAATAAATAAAAATGAGATGTAATTTTTCAGGGTATTCAAACTGAGCCACGTTTACTTGGGGACTTTTTCTCTTATCGGAGCCGCTGCATTCTTAGGTGGAGTAGTAAGGATGACCATCAGCCTTACAGTTATCCTGATAGAATGTACAAATGAAATTACCCTGGCCTTGCCCATCATGGTTACGTTAATGGTAAATACTATTCATGATCTATTACTATGGATTCTATCGGTCATTAAAATTACTGTAATTATTGCAGGTGGCAAAATGGGCTGGAGACATTTTTAATCATGGACTGTATGATATTCACATCCACCTCAAAGGTGTTCCACTACTGGAATGGGATCCGCCACATGGATCTACCATGTAATATTAAACAAGAATTCATATATATATACTGACATTAATGGGCGACTGCATATATAGCTCTCATAGATACAAAAATATCCCATTTAAAATCTATAGCTGGACACTAAATATTTATGCTCTGATTTAGACTTCAAGCAAGTGACATCATGCAGACCAGATTGAAATACGTCTTTCCCCACACAAGACTACGTTCACTTGTCAACTTGCTACGAACCACAGCACACAATGCATTCCCTGTAATAACCATGCAACAGTCACCAAAAACGAAGAGTAGCAAAACTAGTAATGACGATTATGATTCATCTTCTGTGCAAGAAAACATTGCCGTTATTGAACTATCAGATGCATTGTTGTCCGCAAATTTGAAATATAAGGTAACACTAGAAAACTTTTCTCATGTATTGTTGAATTTCAAAATATGAAAACATGTTATTAGCATTTACCTTTTACTTTTAGATTGCCAACCAGCAGAGCAGAATGTCAATTGAACGGACAAGAGCATTCTCCCTTGGTTCCAGGGGCACTGAACTAGTCCGTGTTGATTACCCTCTTCCAATAAACAGCGATAGCATAGAACAAGCTAGCATTTGGTAGGACATTGCTAGTTCTTTCCAAATCAATGTTAATCATCTTATGATTACGAAATAAATGACAAGCTTCTATTTATTGTAATAAACTGCAGTTCGACTTCGGATAGAAGTGAGACGACTAGCTTATCATGGCAAGACAATCTCAATCCACTGATAATGCATGGGATCATCTTGCGATCGACTCTCACGACTTTACTCAAGAGAGGAGTTGGCTATAATGAAACTATTGAGGTTGTGGAACCATTAAAAATTACCATTGAAATTTGTGGAACCATTAAGAATTATCTCTGAATAGACACAATCAAGTAACTTCTGGAACTAACCTCCCTTTTCAGAATTCAGCACAGTACCTACTCGACCATGATGAAATGCAAAAGGAATATCCAAGATTTCCAGATATTCATGAAATAAATACAGAGGAAATCGAACTGCAGAATATATTGGTACTGCCTTCTTTGCTACAATTTCTATTGTCCACAAAACATTCCGTATCATGACTAAAGAAATGTAGGATAGTTATTATGATGCCATCTAAGTAATTTATTAATGAATAGATGTAGAAGGTACTCTTACCAAGTAATTACATTACAGGATTTGACTCCTTACATGAATAACAGTCCGTACGTCGTTTGCCCAAATACTCCCCTTTCGCAAGTATTCAACTTATTTCGTACGATGGGGCTACGTCATCTGCCTGTGATAAATAACAGTGGAGAGGTAAGAAGTACTGTATTTCTGAACTATTATTATTTCTTCGTGCTGATTTGTATTACAAAAACAAAATGATGGTCATTGCCTTTCCAGGTTGTTGGACTTATAACAAGACACGACCTAATGCATGATTACATTGAGCAAGTAACTGCGAGACAACTGTCATGCGACAATGACAATCGCAGTCAAACAGATGATGAAATAGTTGTATCATCCACTAGCACATCTGTGTATTGAAATGTATCATTATATTACATAAAAAATTGTACTCATGATTACTTACAGTATCTTGCAGTTTTAATGCAGTCGATTCTTCTCTCCTTTTCCACCACTGTAAAAATAATTGGAATTTACATTACTGTATACAAGATATCGGTAACAAAATCTATCTTGTAATGCAACCCGCAATTATATTCACTTGCCTAATATTGGAGATAATTTTTGCAATGATCAACATATATATCTGCCTTGCCATACGATTTTTGCATTAATTGTAAACCATCATAATCATGGTTACATACTGTCCAAATAAATTTTAGAATCACAGATGCTTGTATGCTAATTTACCGGGATGGTGATCTACTGGAAAAATAGCAGCTTAACAAATTTTCATTGTATACCGTACAGTAATAAAAAGTAAAATCAATTTCGAGATAGTCAGACGACACATTAAAGGTGTCGATTCTGTTTTGAAACGATATGTAGTTTAACATTTACCTTCATATTTCAGCATTAAGAATTGTCAATGAAATTCAATTTTATTTAGAAGTAAACCGAATCATCTCAAGTAATGAAATACTGTAAATATTTGTATAAAATTCCTCCAGTAAATTTCAAGAACTACATCAAGTCGAGTTGAGTTTAGTCTTTGCTCAGTCAACTCAACAATTACCACAGAAATTACACTGAAACAGCAAATACAAACTAGTTGTAACTTCAACGAAATGGCTAGCAGATAGAATGGAAATTTTGCATTACAATGTACACAAGATATCATATTGCTATACCATACGAAAATCTCAATAGCATTTAGATCATTTGTAGCTCGATCACCTTGATATAAAGTGAAAAACGTCTTGAAGGCTTCTTGCTGGAGCTGGAGCCAGTGTATAAAAAAAACATGCGAAACCCAGTACTTCAAGTTAAAATTTAAAAAAAGAGTCAGGAGTATATAAGTATCATATTTTACTAAAAATAACTTAAAATTCCCTAAATTCTATGAATGTTTGTCTGCACTATCAACATTTCGAATCGTCTTCCAATTTCAATTTTTTTTTTTTTCGTATTTCGTTCATAGTTTCCTCTATTGACCTCAGGTCCCGCTTGTTTTCACTCGGAACTGCCAAAGATAAATTTGTTTCTGTTTACTATATAGACGGGAAAACAGTTCTAGCAAGTGATACAACTATTTTTACCCATTCCAAATGCTTTGTTAGCTTCGGTTTTTCTCGCTGCATCTTTTGCAGAGGATGTTCCTATCAAATGTCTGTACTTATCCTTGTAATTTGAATTCGGTTCTTGTGACTTTTTTGACACTGCCGATTCAGACGCAATCTCTTCAAATACTGCATTCTGTTTTGATTTGACCTACGGTAACATTTTTTCAAATTTTGGATACCGGATTACAGTAAGTCATACTAATCTTTGAATTTTACTTGTTCTGTCTTCTCCCTAGCTTTAGCTTCGGGATCATACTTCTCTCCTTTTCTATACGCCAATAATTCATCTTCCGAAGGCAAGGAATCCTTTTTAAAGATCACCATGTATCTGAAAAGTTTTCTGTGGTATTATGGGGCTAAAAGATTGTTTGTTAGAATTGTGAGATGACGATAAGAGCCAAACTACAATTGCAATGCAGCCAGCCAGTGTAAACTCATAATAGCTGATTAATAATGTGGTATGGGGTAAATAGTTATGATTGAATGATTTGATATTGATTTGTTTATTACCGTCCTTCTTCCTCTTTTCCAAATGCATGTGTTACAAGTCCTGCAATTTCTGCAATATCGTGTCTGCACAGCAAAGGAAACAAATTAGAACACGATAGATGAAAATCAGTCCAACCAAAGAGACCTACACTATGCTTCTCTGAATTTTATTCATGGGTTCCAGCTCGAGTCGACTTTTTTCAACGTTGTTCACGATTTCCGTCACTTTATTTTCAATCGTTTTTCTGAAGTCAGCTTTATATTTCCGCTCCTGTTCTTGAAGTTTTTCCAGTTTATCTTTCCTGGCTGTATGAAGAATAAAATCATAAGTTTCAGCAACGGTACTAGTTTAATAGTGTGGTCCCTCGGAAAACCTGATTCAAGTAGGTGAGTTTAAGTAAGGTTATATTTTATGGGGGTGGGGGGGTAATTTTAGGCCCATGATTTTCATAGAAAGGATAAGGGTAAAAATT
>QXVX01001947.1:185797-212441 GCA_013436065.1 Halocynthia aurantium | reverse complement strand
GGGGGGGGGGGGGGGTAAATTTAAGCCCAATGATATCACTAGAACTATAAAATCTCACATTACTGTCAATACCTTTTTCGCTTTTCCGTTGCTCGTTTGTAGCTGTTGGAGGTTTCTCCATGGTACCAAGAATGGAGCCAAGTAAATCCATTTTGTTCAAAATACGAGATATATTTTAACCTATCAATCTAATGCTTTCATCAATATATAATATTTACATAGAAATGGAGCGAAACTGTTCCTTTGCAAAAGGTCGATTGCTGCTGGGAGTGTTCTATAACGGGGAATTCCCGTTATACAGACACAATTCTTACAAAACCAAATGCCGGACGGGGAAACGATCCCTCAAATGACCCTCTATAATGCTTGACGAGGTAAATCATCTTATATTTACTGATTTATTATTAGCGCTTTTAATTTCTAGAACTATTAACTCCATTCCAAGGTTGAACATAATTGTTATCGGAGGTAGCAAAAAGAAACATACAGGCAACGGTTTCTGGAAAATATATTCAGAGCTACTGGAATGTCAACTAGTTTCTTTATATTTATTCTACCAAGTAAATCAACTTGTACTATAGTGCAACTTGAATTGTATGACGGACTAAATGTATCAAATACCATTTTATAAAGGGAACTGCCATAATCTTTTCGGATCATTCACTCAAATATTATAATTCTTCTGCAATAACTGCAATTTCTCATAATCAACCTGAAGTTCCTGAATAAAAACAAAAGAATTTACAGGAATACAGGACGATTATAATGAAGATCAACACATTTTCCGCATCATCATATGTTATGACATGTCGTTATTGAGTTTAGTAGTTATACGATGACACGATTCCGAATACATTGCTTTCGATGCGTACAGTATTGAGCAATACAGTAACAAATATATAACAGCAAGTCAGATAAAAAAAAGGAAATCACAAAATCAACCGAAATGTGAAATGTTTGGCATTAAAACAGATTTCCCTTGTAAACTGTAACACTGTCCAAATCCGGTAAAGTCTTCATCTTAAATATCTTATGTTTCGAAAATCAAATATCACACTGGTCCAACATCTGCAAGCGTGATGATAATGAAGTAAAGATGTTTAGAATAATATTTTCTGTGGCTTAGTACAACAGGCCTTAAAATTGTACTGGTTGAAATCGATACAACATGTGAGAAATTGGGCATATACTGTACACATGAGCTGTATCTTCACTTCTTTATATTTTCTCCAATGGAAAAATACTGCACTACATATAGTAAGATTTTACTTTGGATCTCTATACACTATCAGCGAGCCGAACAATGTTAATCAACTACTTTTCAATGATCACACATGGGTGTAGCCAATAATATACTTTACCTAATAAGAAATATTCAATTATACGGATCTTACATCCATTAGCGTGAATGTAGAACATTTTTATAACATTGCAAAGTGCATCAGGTTTCCCATGCGAACACGGGAAATATAGGAATGCCTATAATAATGATGCTATTATTGAGGAACCGTTGATGGGAAGCTCCTGGCACGGAGAATAAAGAGTAGAATTAAACATAGCGTTGATCGCAGTAAGAAAACATAAAATTACAAAATCAAAAATTACCTTGAAAGCATCAAGACTAAAAGCACATTTTTTTTAATATGAAAAATAGTAATGGGGGACAAAACACAGATGGACTATTTTTAACCCTAATGGAGATATAATACTTCAATGCTTATTGTATAACATCAGTTCAACCTTACAGCCACTCTGTTTAAACAGTAAACACCGGTTAATAGGGACGCTCCATACCAATCAGCCTCAATTCAGTTTGTTTTTAAATGATGCGTGGCGACTAATATGATATTAAAATGTTCAATTAAAAATTGGTTAACTATAGATACGAACTACTCGATCTGCTATTTTACTACAATTATCACTTTGCATCAACGGATACATGAGAACTGCGAGAAAATTAGAAAAGATATGGCCTAGAATCCAAAAACAATATTTAGTATTTATATGTTCACATTTAAATTGACATATTCCAGATAGCTGGTTACAGAGCAAGCCTCTGAAATTACCTTAATCCTATTTTTTCTGTTAAAGCCTTTATAAGGTTTACATTAGGTAATGGTAATGTTCGGACTAATCAGTCAATGGAATATGTAATAAATCCAATAACATGGTCAAAGATGCTCATCCACTCTATCCGTCCATCGTCCCAACAACCGTAATATCGATTAATCGCAGTCTACTGCATGCGAAAACGAATAATAATTAAGTCGCTATAGCAACAAAAGACCACATAGCAGTGACAATGCCTGAGTGTTTTAACGCCCAATACTTAACCGATTTGGGAAGAGGAAGCGATTCAAAAGGCGTGTGTAGTATGTTTCCATTTGGTATCACTTTGCTTATAATGAGTAGTAGAAATAATATAGTAAAGTAAATTGGAATCACTGATGCTGTTTAGCAACTTCCTTTGCAGCAAGTATGAGTGGATTAAGACTTGCCAATGGCTTGGCCAACTTGAGGAATGGATGCTGAAAAAATAATAATTAGAGGCTTCAGAAACAACACAAATTTTATGTGGAGTTGGGTGTTTAAGTTTATTGCAATGGGTATTGGATAGGGCCTTGGAAGGGATAAATTCACTTTCTGTTATTTGTCATGGGGAAAATTGATTTCGAATCATTCAGAGTTCGAACAGCCTCCTGGAAGGGATTAAGTTCGAATTCACCACACAAAATTTCATGTTAAAATGTTCAAACATCAGGATCATATGTATGAATATCTCATTAGTACTTACATTTAGCAGTTGCTTTGCAGTAGACCTCTTGTCGACATCCATTTCTAAACAGTTTTCAAGAAAATCTCTGAATACTGAACTCAGGCTCTCTGGATTCTGAATCTCGGGAGTTCCGTTTGTTGCAATCAGGTAGAGTGCCTAAGAATATTGAAATTGAGAGCGAATAATAAGTTGAAATCTACTAAAATGTACTACAGGGATGAAAACACTTTACAATACTGAAACATGATGCAAAGTAAACTCTCTACTGACCCTTAGAGGATTTTCGTTCAGATATGGCGGCTCTCCTTCAATCATTTCAATGGCCATAATCCCCAAACTCCAAATGTCAACCTGAAGTCAATAGATTTATATTATCTGATTAGATTTTCCTAGGCATCATGCAGTTTATACCTTTGGTCCATAGGCCTTCCTTGTAACAACTTCTGGCGCCATCCAGTACGGTGTTCCGACCATAGTAGATCTCTTACTCTGTTCAGGCGTAATTTGAGCACAAAATCCGAAATCAGCTGCAATGGAAATATAGAACTTAAGAATGGGATAAAAAAAATGTCACAGGAAATGCTGCTGAATCACGGGAAAGAATAAATATATATACTGCATAGTGTAAGGAAACCAACAGTTTGACCCAATGGAGCCATGTGCAATTGTACCTGATTCACTATTGTGAATAATAAGGTGACAATGCAAACTGCTATCCGCAGTCAACATGACTCAATAGTTTCAATCGCCTAAATTCTATTGGCTCCCCGGTTGAATTTACCCTTCCAAGTAAGATACACATTAGTTAATTATGATTTCATATACATACAGATTTAACACAATCAGGATGGCTTATCAGTTAGTTGTCTGATTAAAGCATACAAACCATTTCGATCGCTTTAAGACAATCACCTTTTGATAACAATACCCGGCTGATAACATAGACTTGGACAAAGTATTTAATTATTATTTTGGGACATATTGATAACAACAATGGTTAACAATGGTTGTGGTTTCCGGTACATACTTAGCTTAACGCTTCCTTGCATTCCCAGCAAGATATTATCGCTCTTAATATCCCTGTGTATTACATTACGACTGTGCAGAAAGTCCAATGCTTGTAGACACTGTAACAAATGAATAGAATCGGAGTTAATAATTTTTTCATTGCATTGTATATCTCTAGTCTATTTCAGTAAATGAAAAATTTCAAAATTCAGTAATCAACTAACAATGCAGTCAAAACTAATACTGTAATGAATGTGTCATATTTCTCATCTCACATCAACGTGAGGTTGAATCGATTTATGATCACGCACAGAGATATTGAACATTATAGAAATTAATTGTGCTGTTCGTGCTTGCTCATTTTGATGAGCTATTTCCTGTCCGTGCAATGGGAAGTCCATGAAAGGGTATACATAAAATAGCATAGCTTCTGCATAGTAATATAAGTACAATTGAATATGGAATAAGGCTATGGATATCATAGATAACTGTATGTTTCTCACATTTCAACAATACCGCACATGTATGAAAAACATATCCCAACCATTACTGATTAATCATGAATAAATATGATAAAGTCATGAATAGGAAATTTGTAAGAAACTATGACAGGTCATAAAATTCATCGCTGAAGTGGTCATTCAATGAAATCATTTTGCTGAAACAAGATCAGTTCAGAGAAAGGACAGCAGCATATTTTTTATTCTGCTCTAAGCATAACTAGAATTATATTAGAGTTAAAAACAAACGGTTGTATTTTTTTAAATTAATCAGTATTCACCAACACAAAGTTGATAACAAATTAAATACGACTGTAAGAAATAAACTCACTTCTCTGCACACGGCTGCAATCTGTCCCTCGTCCATGCAGGTTTCTGTGACGACATCGGTGAGTGAACCACCAGCAAGATATTCCATAACAACCCATAACTCATCTCCCTATACATAAATCACGAATTTAATAACTGCATTTTGTACTCAATTCAAAAAATCATTGAAAGTATTGAGAAAATATTCAATACTATAAATATCAATAATAACAGCAATACCAATATTGAACTGACTTTGAGGTAAGAATCCAGATAATTTACGATGTTCGGATGTTTGTTCTCACGCATGACGATAATCTCATTGATGATCAGTTCTTTCTTTGGCTGTTGCGTAAGATTCATTTGTTTTATTGCCACTTGCTGTCCCGTCGCTATTTCCTCCGCAGTGTAGACGGTGCCAGAAGCCCTAACAGAATAATTTGCATGAGAAAAATGAAACTTGAGCCCAATTGATGTAATCCGGATGAACTAAAACTGCGGTTCAACAATGTATTGATTGCATAAGGAGCATGCGATTAACCACTTATTTCTGTCACTACGATATTACTAAGTATCTGATTATATAAACATTCATTTGTGACTCCAACATATAACATGACAATTGATTACCAAAAGAATTGTCAGGGAATAACACGAAAACATTGCACCAATAGGCAAGTCAAAGCGGAAAATGCAATTGGAACGATTGCACTGTAATTGGCAAAAATGCAAAGAATTATTTCTGAATTTTTCATCAAACTCTTGAGGACAAATAGCTCATTTATGTGATGGCAAACATCCAGGGTGCTGGATTGAAAACTTGAGTTCACTAATCAAAATAAACATGCTTATTTATCTTTGCCAGTTTATTATGGAAGCGTGCTTACCCTTGTCCAATTTTCTCAAATTTTGAGTATTTTATTTCTGGATTGCCAACACTCACGATAGTTCCTGAAAAGAAGAATATAAGGTTATTGTACTTGAAATTAGAAATTCAATTTATAGAACAGTAGTCCCATGACGACGAAGTTGAAAACACAGAGATAAGAAGAGTCTTCTCTCTCAGAAACAAATAATATATCAGCATATAAAGGGATTTAATGAATATTTATAAGGGTTAGTGGGCAGACCAGCAGGCTAGCAGCTGACACATGATCTTCCTAATCTAATCTACCCAAACAGAGGATTGAGCCATGAAAAAGTTGACACACTTAACTGGACATTACTACTTTGATTAAATAAATTTATCTAAAGTCTTAAAATTTGTTTTTGAACACATAAATAATTAAACAAGTACAGAATTGAAATTCTATTTCACTACAGAATTTTATACATTTTCAAGACAAATCCAGAGATAACATTTAAAAATAATAATAAATTAGTAGTTCAGAGTATCCCAACTTCAAACCAATGCAATAAACATGATCCCATATACATTTATTTTCTCCTCAAACCACATTAAAATAATATTGAGCTAAATAATATTTGTTCAACTGAAATATCTGGTATCTAAAAGGAAATCTATGAAGGAAACGTTGTGTTAAAAACAGTGACCATACAGTCATCACAAAGATATATATATATATTTATGTATAGCCTTGCTATGTAATTACAGTAAGACATATCAAAACATATGACTGTTTCTGTTATTGTAATTACATTGCTTTTTGCGTTGGAAAAATGTGCGAGAAAGATTTAGTTCCATCACACAATTAGAACCGTTATTGCTAATATTTAAACATGAAATATACACCGGTTTATTCATTATCAGCTCAACATTATAAAATTTTGAGCAACTGAAGTCTATACAAAGTCATTGACAGCTGTTAAATGATATACTGATAAGAAGCAGGGTTGACCTTTGTGACATCCTTTGCCAACAGTGCTTTATTTACAAAAATTTGTTTTGTCATAGAGGAAATGTTCTAATCAAATAGGAAATCTTTTGCTATATTTTCCCATGTTTCCTGCACATGATTTATAACTATGAGTGACATTGGAATTATTATTATGGATAATTAGCATGGGCAGAACCCAATAACACTTGAATCATCTTTAACTTTTATTACATAGTCTAAGCGAACATTCCATTACAGAATTAACACTTAAAACTATTATACTAAAAGATATCCAATGATCTTGGACTACCAGCTATATATATATACAGTATAACTAATCTCCAATCTAATTAGTGTATAAAATTATAAAACTTACTTAGCTTTGCCAAAATCTCTTCATCTGATACTTTTTTCTTTTTCTGTTTATCCAGGGTGGCCTTGTTGACGCCTGGGTGAGCGTGCTGTCCACCCGCGTTGCTGTTGCCACTAGAAGGAAAGGTCGGCGCACCGAGTGGCTCAATAACTGAACGAGTGTATATCTGAAAAAGTATTCACATTGCCATCAAAGAACTGAAATGAGAATGTTTTCTCTATATCAAAGATAATTATAGGCTTACAATATACAGGCATCAACATAGGAATCAGAGCTAAAAAGAATTGGAGAACGCTGAATTTGAATGGGTATTAACTGACTCAATTTAAAAGAAGTAGATAAAACTTGATGACACACACAAAATTTCAACTCCCAGGCTAACTAATATATAAAGACGGATATTAAATACAAATGGAAACCACACATACTGATTTAGTATGCTCTGGTCTTGGGGCAACTATGGGAGGAGGTTCACTGTCATCTTCATCAGAGTCCTCTTCAGGACCGGAGTCTGAAGCTTCATCTTCTGCCAGGTCAGCGTGCATCTTGTTGGAAGTCATTTCAGTCGCGTTCCAGTTATTTGGATCAGTCGTTTTTATGAGAGGTATGCCCGACGAAGCGTTACTCGACTGGAAAATATCAGAATCAGAAAATAACATATTCTTCCCTTAATGACTTAGAAACAGACGTTTCTGTATATTGTACATACTTTCAAGACAGCCGTCGACTCAAAATTATTATTTTTTGTCATTTTCATGTATTTTCGATCGCTGCCCTTTTTCTTTTCTGTCAAGTCGTAGAATTGGAGTACCTGTGTGAAAAAACAACACTTGAAGTTTCTGAATATCATGTTATGAAAACTCAATTCCACAACTAACACAGTTATAAATAGATAGATACAGTAGCTCTTACTTTCAGTACAAGTTGTGGATTCTTTTTCTGCTCTAGTTTGCTAATATTTGATGTTTTCAATAAACGCGTCCATTGCTCAGGCATGCCCTAAAATTGTGATGATATACAGCAAATGGAAAAATGGAAACATTGAACATAAACCTCACAAAAGTAGTAATCAGTAGCACGAGCTAACACTGTATATCTACTTACAGTAAACTCTCCGGTAACTGCATCGAAACCAACATGGACCGTGTGTTCGAAATCTTGTGGATAGGAGATTTCTGGACGTTCTTTGTCTCTTTTTCGAGCTATAAATTGATTTATAAATCGTTAACGAAGTACATGTGAAATCGCAAATAGATTATTTGTATATTGCACTGTTTCATTTTTATTCAAGTATCCTCAAGCCACTATATTGAATTGTGTGTTAAATTTTTTACCTTTATCTTCACCGAAAACTTTAAAAAGTTTTTTCTTTTTCTTTTCATTTTCAGGAGGATTAGGCAATGGTTTAGCGTTGGCGCTCTGAGTAGAAAAATCTCCCTTGCCATGGGAGGCACTGGTGTGTCTTACTGGTGGCGCTGGTGGCTTATCATCAGCATCGTCAGACTGATTGTATGACATGTTGGATGTTGAATAAACAACCTCACAGAGATGCTAAATTCTTTTTGTTTATTGTTAGTGTTTGAATGTTATATCTAATTAGTCCTAAAACAAAATAAACTCAATTGAAATGGTCAAAACATTATTTGTGAATGCAGTAGCGTGATATAAACTGTTGAAAGCTTCAATAATAATGAACGAGGCTCAGTAACAGGGGTGCAGTAGAATAATGTTTTCTAAGAATTTTCTGTTTGCATAATAATTATATGATGCTATCATCTTATCTGGTTTCCAATTACTTTCTTTGATATATAGATAAATAATCTCAAATCCCTTACACGTCACTCTCTTTTCCTTCGTTCGAATGGTTTCCTCCCACTTAAAAAAAATAAAATTAAGATTTTGAACACATATTCTACTGAATAAAGACTGCATCTGAGGCTTACTTTAATTTAAGGTTCAAGTACTGAACCTGAACAAGATTTTTTGAGTCAATTTCCACTCCTCAGCCTGATATATAAACATATACTCAATTCAGCACACCTCGGTTTAGAAATTCGGGACATTATTACCATAAATCGACCTGCTCTCGATTGACCCTAGCCTTGTTTCCGGATGATTAATTTCGGTGAATATTAACTTCATATTTCTTCCATTTATTTTAAAACAAGAACGACCATATGTTCTGAAGAATACAAATAAATAATTCTTTCCATCGGCATATTGATATAGAAACATTACTGGCTAAGTTGATATTCCCATAGCGAGAAATTATTACCGGTTTTACTGTCAGTTTCGCAACCTTTTTCGGCAAGTTTTTATGACCTAAATTAAACAGACCATAGTTTTCTAAAACTTTGAATATGCTTTAATGAGCGCATCCAATGATATAATTAATGGAGAATAATCTTTCCCGTTAAGTTGATTCTAAGTTTTATTCTGTTAATATCATCGTAGGGGTACTTCTGTCAGCTGTAAGTCGGTGACTAACTGCGTATTTTTAAATACATTTGTGTTCAACAATTAGACATGGATAAGATCCGACCTTTATAGCTACAAATCAACAATGATTCCTGCATACCGCAAACATTTAGTGCATATACAAATTGCTAGCAGGACTTGCCAGTAAGGGGTTAATATCAACAGGAAATCTATATGGGGCATTGCTTTCAACGAGCATTGCGAAGCGCTTCTTACGTTAAGTGAATCACCTATTATTACAGGTAAAAGAATGATTTCAATGATGACATTTACTTACTCAATCCATTTTAATTTTCGTGGTATAATAGAAAGAGAGTGAATGACCAGGAAAATAAAAAATGGAGGTTGCACCCGTACATTCAACACAGTACATCTGTCCATTACTATGAAGCTTTGTGATCTGTTGGAAGTATTGAACAATAACTGCAATGATAGAAAGCAACAGTCAAAATAATACACATAGGTACATAGATATTGAAGACCATAAAAAATGAAATCGCCTAACAAAAAAAAAGTTTAAACGCTAATTTATGATGCCTAGTTTTGAAACAATCTCTTGTATAACAAACTGTATAGCAAAAAAGTAACCTCTGACATGTAATTTACATAAGGAATAGATTACATTTACAGTATTAGTTCACACACTGATGAACCAATAATAAGTCGAGGAAGAAAATGAAATGTTGTCAGTTGGGAATCGTAAAGTTTGAATTTGACAAACAGTGAATAGATGACGGACATCAATTCTCGAGAGGCATTAGTTTAATTCAGACAGGGTTTTTTCAAATGACTAGCTGTCATTTAAGAAAATCACAAGATAAAAATGAAAACATAAAGCACAGAAATCCAATAGGCAAAGGTAATGGTCAGTGTGCAATCGAGGAAATCAAAGTAAATGAACTACATAACACCTGACTGAACACAAATTTTTGTGAAATGATTGACACAGCTTGTAATGAATGACATATCATAAGGCTGAGTCTATACATTAAGGAGTCAAAGAGTAGACCAGCGCTTACACAGCTAATATACTTTTCTTGAATTTCTGCTAAGATACAGATATTTCCCGAAGCACATTCACCAATGATTTCATTTTAATCAAGCAAAGGCTAACTGTTTGATAAGTTGCAGGCCTGACAATTAATTTTGTATGGAACACTTACAAGGGGACATTTTCCTGCTTACTAGACTCTGTTTGTAACGCAGTGAAAACTGATTTAGCAAGAGGGTAGAAAACAGAAATTGTGCATTGTATGAATAAATAACTTCAAAGCAAAAGTAGAATAGTGTCTCTAAACCACCAAAACACTGCTTCAACGGTAATTCATCGTACGTAAAAGGAAAAATTTCATTGCTAACTTGGAAGGATTTTTCCTGATAGATTTGCAGTGTTCGCATTTAGAGTGGAAGGCTTCCCAAGTCTTAAACAGAAATTAAGAAATGTAAATCAACCTGCAAATCTGAGTGTTAATAGTTTGTCTGCTGTAAATGCAGTATATCATATTGCAAACATACACACCTTAGGAAATCTCGTATAAGGGGCGTCAGCTTTCTAACTGCTTCTGGTATTCTTGCAATCACAGGACAAGTCAATGTTACAGAGCCCGTAGAAAATATTTTGAATGAAACTTTCCATTCTGGAAAACGGTATGTCACTGCAGGATGAATCTCTGGTTCATAACTAAATAAAACATTGTGAAATATTTAGTAAATTCAAATAGGTTTACAAAAAAACGCAGCTATGTTTTATATGTTAAGCATTGTTAAATTTAGATTTACCTCAAGTGCTTTGACTTGTGAAACTGAGAAAATTCAACAATGTTAATATGATAAGGCATTTTGAAGACAGCCAGTACATTTATGATTTTAAAGTTGGAAAAAACAACCTGAAAATAGAAAATTACATTATGAGGCAGCATGTAAAGCACAATTCTTTGTATCACCGAGAATTAAATTTAATTTCCAACTTATCGTAATTACTCACAGAAAAGCCAAGATCCTGCAATCGCCTGGCAATTTTTCGAGCCGCTTTCTTAGAGTTGATCTCGGAGTTTGCACCAGTGCAAACGATCTTTCCTGAGGACCATATATATGCGGTACACGATGGGTGGCGAACTCTCATAAGAATTTTCTGTTGTGGAAATTCAATACAATACTATAATTCATTCACTAGGTTTTTTGATGATGCTTACGATCGGTCATACCTTTGTTTCTTTGTTATATATTACGTTAACTCCTTCACGAGCTATTCTTCTTAAATTGAGGTGGCATCGAACTCTAAACGAAGCAACCACGTTGCTTATGGATAATCTTAAATCCTCTGGTTCCAGTTTCATTTCAAGCTTCTTAGGAACGGCCTGGAAGGTAAAAATATCAGATATGGAACCATTGTTGTGCACAACTGATACATAGCATACGCACGTTCCAGCGCACAAAGGCTAGTGACCAAAAATAATGTTAGAAGCCACTGGCTACAAAATTAGAACAAACGTTGTATGGCACCACAGGTGTTTTTGAAACTAAATCCTTTTTGATAAGCCTTCACTTTATTAGTCTTTTATAACAGGTGCCTGAAATCCTTTATGTATATAAGCATACCATTATATTAGACTAGTAAGCTGCAAAAGACAAAATACCTCCTCTTTTTTAATCTCAACTTGATCAGGTGTCAGGACCGAAGTGGTTGAATTAAGATGTGCGACCGAACCACTTTGGGTTCCTGACATATTATTGATAGGATTGTGAAGAGATACAGCAGCCGTTGGAAAAATGGAGGAAGGCAAATCAGGCTCTTGTTTTATTGATGTAATCTCCGATAACATATTTTCTATCTTGGGTTGGTTAAGAATAAATTCGAGAGGATCAATCAAGTCTCTGTGGTTGGAGGACGATGTAGCGGTTGTTGCGTTAGTGATAAGACTCTCGAGACCCGTGGGATAGGAAGTTGTCTGAAAACCGTTATCCATTCCCGCTGTAAGATCGTGACAGCCCGGCATCCAGGTACTCGAGTCGTAAGTTTCTTGTTTAATAATCGATTCCAGTCCAGATCCTTGTAGATCCAAGCCAGAAGACATCGTGTTGTGGGAGGATCCGGTGTAATCGAAGAATGAAGGATTGACAAGGTCATCCATGTTTACAAGATGAGAAAATAAGTTGATTCTAAGATACCTGCAATCTTGCTGTGAATGATATACAAAATATCAATAAATGGCTTTTAAATAATTCTATTACTATATTATGAACGAAAATATAAACACTAATACAGTCCAGCGTGGTTTAATTCCACAGCGACACTACGGTGAATGGGTCAATGAATGAAATCCTCCTGTGATTATTCATGTGGGATGGATTAGATGGGAGTTTAGATTAGGTAACGAAATTTTAATCTTTATGCATACAATTACGAGTATTTCTTTTGTGTTGTTAAAAATTCGATAAGTATGTGTAATAGGTTATTTGGGGATGCACATTATCATTCGATTGTAAAAAATTATTTTTTCGAATGAAAATAACGCGGGTACAGGCAGAAACACCGCGAGATAAAGGAGTCACGAATCACAATTCGTTACATAAAATCCCATGTACCTAGCTTCGGTCTGGAATCCAGATTGCTTAACCCGTGACTGATACTGATCACCGGTCGCAATTTGTCACCAGCCAAAATAATTCGATAGTCTATTCTTTGGATGTAGGGCAATGCCTAACATAATCGAATGTGGAATATGAATGCTCAAGAAAATTATGATGCGTTGTGTCACTGTTCCGGCTATTTAAATTAAGAAGAATGATATTTTCTTCCTGCCTAGATATAATTTCAACACTAGGAGGATGGCCTCTAGTGTTTCCGTTGAATAAGAGTTACACGGATCATTGCTTTTGACTAGGTCAGTTTCTTGTCCACCTTGACGCTAAATTGGCAAGTTGGTGGAAGAATTTATTTTGTCTTGTCGTATCAGCTCTTCCTACTTATCAAGGAGTAATAAATATAGTTGATTTCGTAGAATTTTCATTTGTTAACATTAAAACCAAAAACCATGTCTGACGCCGTGGCGCAAACTGGTAGCTCTGCTGTTGCCCGGCCGCCTTTGGCAAAGGGCCCTTTACCAAAACCGGAGCACATGAAAAGAGGTTTGCTTAAGTATCTCAGATTCTGGAGCTTACCTATTCTAGGAGGTGCAGCACTCACTTACGTTGCTGGATATGTAAGATACTTATATTGTGACGATAATAATAAATTGTTTTCCATATGAACACCAAGATATTGTTTTTCAGTTTCTCATTTACGAGAGACACAGGACCCGTTATAACAATTACTTGACGAACCTGGACCCAGACAAACTGTATGAAGAGATCAAGGAGTATGGTGGTTTTAAAAGTGCCAAGGCATCCTGGCAAAAATAGGACCAATAGTTTCCAAGGTTCATTTCGGATGGAATTCTGTTAAAGAAATGAATAACCCGTTGTAATTTTGTTCTTTTTTGCTTTCCAGAGCTTCATTACAATATGGATATTTATACTGGCAACTGTTTTGTGTTATATAATAAATGATTATCAATTCTATTGCTTTCTGGTTTGTTAAGGTTTTCTCAACTGTTATATCTACAAATCATGCCTTGTGCCATGTATGTGTAGCACTTAGTCCAACTTTGATAGATGCGAGACAGAGTAAAATGAAATATTTTGCTACAAATAGTATAATTATCATCTGTGCAGTCAGTGAAGTAAACAAGGATAAATGGTTTTATGACATCTTACCTTGTACTGCGAATTACTCATAAATCTGGATCGGGTGACGCGTTCAAGGCTCATTGCAAATCCTAAATACAATTTAATAGGTTAAGGATTTTGATATACTATCTGACCAGAGGATTACTCGAGTAGAAAGGCCAAAAAAATAGTATACAAGACACATTGATGCAATTCTAAAAACTAATAAAAAATCCAAAAGCATACCAAATTTGTTTCTTCAATTATCCTCCCTCGAAATATCTTTGCGATGATCTGAGTTTGGCAAATAACTTTCTACTAGTTCTCATCCTATTTGTAAAGTAGTTCAACCTCGTACTACACTATGTGTATGCATGTACTGAAGTAATTCAAGCAAGAGCAAGAACCAAATCATATCACAATTAAAGCATGACAAACGCCTTTAATAGAGAATTACAGTATTCATTAGTATTTTATGCTACTTGATATACCAAGACTGAGATAAGGTATGATGCGGGTTGTGAGGAAAAAGATCCGGAACAAACACTTATTGAACTGGAAAAACTGAACACAACAAGAATAAGACTTACCTCACCTAAAAGAAACCTAAATGCGTAGTTTACCAAACTCTTTCAGATATAAATTGAGAAGTGATGATGGAATACTCGACATCCTGTACAATTTCCACGAGCCTTGCTACTATGAATACATACATCCCCTCAATACTAAAGAAATCAATGTTAAACTTTTCACAAATTAGTTAACACTTTTTTGCTTTATTGCTTTCATTTATTTTGATCGTAGATTTTTTTTGAAGAACTGTAGATATTTTTGGTTTCGAGTATGCCAAGCTCAATTGGAAACAAAAACACCATGTATGTTAACGAAAGAAAAAATACACTAGAAAGGAGGATTATTTATAAATACTAGAAGCCAGGGGCTGTTAAGATTTTCTTTTTCCTGTAAATAGGTAAGTGAGCAATATGCAAGAAACAAAGCTCTAGTTATATGAAAGAGTGTAACTATATGATACACATAACCGTGTAATATAATCTTGCGGAAAAGCTTCAGTCATTCGTTAGCCAAAGAGTAATGATACCATCGGGTGCGGTTAAATATCAAGAAGATTGTCTGTTAGGAATTAGTCTGTCAGTCGGTCGGTCGATAGATTTAGTCTGCTTTTCTTACCTTGGATTTCTTTTTTTTAGCAACCTTTGGCACAGACCAATCTGTGAAAAGAAATGGTTGAGGTACATGAAGAGACATTATACTATATTGGAAGTGATGTGTAGATCTCTAGTCAATAAAAAATTCTAGCTTTTGTGTTCTGATTGTCAAAGTTAGTGCGCATTTTACATTTACTTCGTATCAGTTTGTCTCAAGAACTAAGGCACTGAATTATATGTTCGTAGGTTTTCCATCTGTGATAATAAGTAAAGAAGGTTTCCAGTTCTACAGATAAATAAAGCAATTCTTTGGGATATAATTTGCGCTTAACATTGATATGAGCATTACGAAAATGCACAACACACATTTCCTAATAAACCAGTGGAATATTTATATGCTATATTATAAGTTTTGTAATTAGGGTAAGAATAAGCTGATAGTATAATTAGGATAGTCCTCTTTTAGCATGACAAGTCAGTAGGGCTAATAAAATTAAATCAAGCCAATAGAAAATATATTTAAATAATTCTACTACCTTCCTGGGTTTGCTCTTTCAATGACTCGTTTGGTTTTGCAGCTTCTGGGATAGATACAGTGTTGTCAGGCTGTATACATGAAATTATATATTTAAATATCTGCAGATCAAAATGTAATATTGGCAAATATTAGTGTATTCAACTTCACAAGCTAAATAAATTACCATCGTAGTTATCATTTCTTTTCGGACAATGGCTTGGTTCTTTAGCGGACTGTCAGGTGTTGGTTGTTCCTTATCACTTGTAACAGGCTAAAAACATCATAAACATGATAAAATATAAAAGACAGCACAGCATTCAAGTGAAGTCACTACCTTCAAATCTACACTTGAGGTCATTTGTTCCGGTTCACTTGTCATAGACTGTTTTTTCTTCTTCCTCCTACGAGACTTTTTACCTCCTAAACAGAACAAAAATTTATTGGATTGAAATTAAGTAAAATTTGAGATAAGCTCTTATTTGACATACCCATTGTAACTCCTTGAGTGTATAAGTCAGGTCCCGCACCAACTACATTTTGAGTCGTAGATGCTTGCTGCTGATGGGATGTTATGGACCAGGATAATAGCTTAGAATCCTTATCTTCATCACTTGAAACATCCTAGGAAAGGAAAAACGGTCTGAGAAAAAGGAAAGCACACAATTTCTCTTACTCGTATACCAGAATAGTGAACGTATGTTACTATGTAGGAAGGATCCGGTTTAACAATTTCAGGAGCGACCCATTCGTCATTTGTATTGTCCCACGTAGACACAGGTGCTGACCAATCATCGTTATCGACAGGTTCGCTTGACTCAATATTCCAGGGGTCATTGGGGTCAGAGGGAGGATGTGCAGGAAATCCTGGGCAATAAAATAAAGAGGTAAACCATTTTCACTTTATATCGTAGTGTATAGCGTATCTAATATCTCTAGTTTAAAGAAAAATTATCAAGGCTATAATACTCATTCAACCTTCAGGTTCCAATGTCCACTCTTCTTGGTTTTTCTTATTCAATAGTCCTTGTAATTGAGAAGGATCGGAGTTTGTCCAATTTTCACCATTCTGATTAATTAAGAAACATATAACGGTTCAACACTACAACTACCATATCCAAAGAACCTATTTGAACGAGCATCATGGAAAGTGCAGAACGCAAAAACAGGTCCTGAGTTTCAAGTGAGCATCGCACAAATGCTGACTTGAGACCCAAGCCTGAATTGAGATCAGCTCATCATAAGCAGCCGTTCCTTTCAAAATATAAATTCAATAGGAGTGTGGATAATCCAAAGTAAGGAGTAATTCTTAAAACTTTTGGTTAGTTAACCAAGCCTGCACTGGAAAAAGTTTTACTCAAAATGTACATTGCACGCGACATCCGCCATGACCTTGTTAACGGCGGTACAGACGAGTGCAATTGTAGTCAGGAGCAAAATGTAAAGTGTGAACCTGATTATTTATTACACAGCTAAATTCCATTCCAAACTTTCTCATATTTTTCTTACTAAATACATGAGCTGCCCATCAATCCTAATTCACGGTATAAGAGAGGATATCTGCTGGAAGCAATACTTTGTAAGGTGAACAAGAATATAAACATTAAAGGCTAAACTCCTAACTTATACAGATATCAACATATGTTGACTTTTCCAATGTGAAGCGATACAAACCCTAACATCCGTTTGTAGCAGTTCCTGTTACAAAGAAGTTAGTACTAAATTAGGACAGACTGTGGATACTTACTCTCAAAGCAGCCATATGGTTTATAGCTTATTACCGGTAATCGGAAAATAGTAATGGAATCCTAAACTAAGGAAACAATCTTTCCTGCTCCGTTAATTCTAAAAAATCGTGCAGCAAACAAAATGCTGGTGTCCATATCTCCATTTTGTTCAGAAGAAAATGGATACCAGCTCATTTATGAAGATAAAGCTGTTCAGTAGACCGACAGAGCCGTGCAAATAAAGAATAGCTTACATCTTCATATATAAACTAGTAACCTAACAACAGTTGGAATGGATCATATTTACATATCTAGATTTGGTACAAATAATATATATTGAAATTTTCAATTTATTACAGTTATTTGCATATATGCCTATGTGCATATCCTCTTTTTAATGCTTTAGTTTTGTAAACGATTACGAACATGTCATGATGATAATATGGACCTTTTAAATAGGGTTATAGACAGTGGTGTTGAGTAATCTTATTGTGAATTATACTTCCCCTACCACATTTATGCTCTTAAATTTGGTGGCAAAATTTCATGCATTGCAATTATAAATTTGTAGCTATACGTTTAATTCTATCTTAATATGAAACTATAACCGAATAGTCAATACTCTGTGTTCCAAAAAGCGATAAAGGAAATACAAAAAGGTTGTCTTACCGGTTTCATAGTACCGTTTTGAGTTCCTTTTTGAATATGCACCCATTCTTCTGTACCATTCTCCCAAGAAGGATTTGTGACACCATTTCCTGAAGTAAATAAACAAGCAATTGGATTCAGGGAAAAATCATAACAATATATTTGAATACGAGTATAAAATACATCTATTTGTACATCCAAAACACTACACAGTTTGAACGAACTACTACAAACAACAGATGCAATCATCAGGCTATCAAAAACAAACAGTGAGGCAACCGACATCTTCCGGTCAATGCAAGCACAGTCGCTTCAAAGCTACAAAACTTGTGCAAGTAACGGAAGAAAAAAGTTCATTAGAATGAAGTTCATAGAAAATCGAAATGACACATGTAGTGACTAACAGAGTACAGTTCCAGTGACAGGCAGGAAATCCCGCCACAAGTGCTAACATTTCCTCAAAATTTCAGCGTATTTGGATGACACATTCATTCGATGTTCCCGATTCAGTGCGGTTATTTATTTCTCGTTTTTCAGAAGAATTATCCCGAGGACGACTTCCTTTAACTGTGTTTTGTGGCATGTGAGGAGCGGTGAAATTGGTTTGCAATTAAACCAAGCTTTAACAAATACGTGTCATGACAGAAAATTTATGTTTGAATTTTATTTAAACACCCATCATAGTACTGTTCAATGGCTGCATAAGCTTAATGTTTAAATTCGAGTTATGAGGGTGAACCCATGCTCAGTGATATTTTGAAGAATATAGTATTACTATATTATACATACCACTCTTTTGATACAAGCATGCTTATTAACAAATATATTTGCCTTTATCTCAGCAACTTATTATTAGAGATTCGAGCAAAGTTTTTCTTATTCACAACAAACAAAAAGAAACTAGTCAACAATTTAGTAGAAGTCGAATTTCAGTAATCGCTACAAAATTCAAACTATCACAAAAAACAGAATATAACATTCAATACATTATCGTGCAATCAAAACTAAAGCACTCGCTTTGACTGACCAAATACAGAACTCGTCGGCTGATACGAGGGAATGAACGTGTCAAGAAATATTGGAGAATTTGAATTAGGGTAAGGAATGACTGGGTAAATAGAAGGGGGCTTCATTTGTGGATGGGTAAGGAAAACGTTGTCTGAAGATGACGAACATGTGCGTGAGATGGGTACGGGATAGTTAAAGGGGTGTGTCTGAGCAGAAAATGACCTCTGAGTAGAATGGTCACGGTTCACTGAATAGAAATTATGAATTATTGTCAATCGGGTATTGTTATCAATAGATCCCATGACATCTTTATATCATATTAATATCCCTTACCTAATGTTATCAGCTAGTTATTGTTATCAAAAAGAAACTGTCCCAAAGCGATCACAGTAACCAGTGTCCACTGTATTTTGAGATAATTTTAAGGGAATTTCGTACACAACAATATATATGCCGTAATATAAAAATACTGATGAATACTGTCGCATTTAAGTATTCATCAATCAGCAATGAAGAAGTATTCCAATTTGTAATAATAATGAATAAGTAAATTAAAAAAAATTACTAGGATAATATAAGTTAAGGAAAAATCTTCAACAAAATTTAATACAAAAGTTGAGTCATCTAGTAATTAATTACCAGGAATCTGCCAAGTCGAACCATGCTGTCCCCATCCAGGCATGGCACCCGGACCACCACCAGACATTCCTGAAGCCACCATAGTCAGTAAAGAGCTGCTGTCGGTTGCTGTCCAGGACATGCCCATTACTGAGAATGATGAGGGAAGATATTTTTAAAAATTCATGTAGGATGGCATAGGGGTAAACTCACAATCTGAATTCATTGTCCTAGGGTTATTGCTTTGGGTGGCACTCTGCCATGTTGGCTGTCCAGGACGATTCATCTCTGCAGGCCAGATTTGCTTACCTGCAATAAATATATATTTTATTTTGAATAAATATTTACGCCCAACAGATATTGGTGTCAAAACGATAACGTACCTTGCGGGGCAGACATCCACCCTTGGTTCACCGTGCTGTTGTTAGCTGACAAAATCTTGGACGTCTGTTTTGCTACATTTCCCGCTGCTGGCAAGGTCCTTTTACTTTGGTTTAGAAGGTTTGAAGCCGGGCTCGCCTTTTCTTGCCATTGCTCTCCCGCTGCTCTGGCAAATCTCGGAGCTATGCCTAAAATTTCAATTCATTAACTAACTTGCTTATACTCAAAAAAAGGATTTTTAAAGCAGAATATTTAGATTCGTAACACATTTTTACTTAAAAGACAGCAGACCTATATCGACTTGCGCATGAGCTACGCATTATATTAGCAATGGCAAGGCGCAACTGAAGTGCGCCAAAATGAGTCAGGTAGTGTCGGGTTACTGTTAATCAAGGAAGGAAATCTTTTGCTGCAATCGCTTTTTGGCAGCAATAGAATTCAGACTTGATACAATAGAAACTGCCTGCTCGCGTGGTTGTACGAGACTGCCAAAGCTCCATAAGATCCAGTACGAACAGCGCGACGGTATGAAACGAATAAAATCATTGTCCAACGTTATCTTTTTAAACACGCGCAACGTTTTTTTACATAATGATCGACAGGCAAGAAAGATTTACATATATCTGATAATTTGTACCAATTTCCAAACGACAAAAATTATAATATGATAACGACAACAACACGTAGTTGCAAACCATTATATTCGACTGAAAATCTTATACAGTATACACTATCTATACAGTTATACACTATACAGTATCAAAAAGATGTTTCATTTATACCCCTTTATATATGATACGTAGGTATATCACATATATCACCCGGTCGAAGGGTACTACGTTTTACCAGAGAATCACAATACGAAACATTTTGTTCAATCCCGCTGTATACTAAATGAGCTTCTGCTTATACAGAACAAGATCGCTTCTCACATTCTACAAGTTTACCAGATAAATATTGCGATTCAGTCAAAAAAAATATGCCAATTTCTTACAATTTCGAGTCGATCATTTTTGATCCCCACGCATGCCGAAAAACGAGAAACCGTTTAATACAGCTGCATAAAACGATATAACCTGTACTGGCAGGGAAAATGACGAGTCCTCCACTCCTTCGCAACGCATCGCACGGAATTAAAATTCACAACTGAAAGGTTTAGCTGGATTCATCGGTATGAAAAGGCCCATATTTCTAACATATTGAGGTTGTCCGAGCGCTGTTTCTTTTATTCTCCCACTTCCCTCACTCTTTTTTTACTCGGGTGTTGAATTCGCATACATACTCACTGCTGTATAGTGTGTGCTGTATTCATCGACTTACAGCTCGCTTTTCCTGTCGTGGCAAACGCCATTCGCCCTTTGCATTGTCAACCGATGCTCTTCCTGTTGGATTCTAAGACCACAACCACCAGAAACAGCCATAAAAGGCGTTTCGGGAGCATGCGCAGCTTTTGGCTTTTCACGATTTCGTACCGAGTACAATACAGAACAATATATGTATGCATTGACCTCTTATGCTACAAAAGGTGATTCGTGACTTGGTAAGGAGCAAGCCATTCACTGTGCTGGAAAAGCACGGGCGCTAAATAATAAGACGAGCACGATTTCACTATTCATACCAAGCTAATAGGCCAAAAATCC
This sequence comes from Halocynthia aurantium, assembly GCA_013436065.1. Taxonomy (NCBI): domain Eukaryota; kingdom Metazoa; phylum Chordata; class Ascidiacea; order Stolidobranchia; family Pyuridae; genus Halocynthia; species Halocynthia aurantium. The sequence goes on along the minus strand of QXVX01001947.1, from coordinate 190,750 downwards.
CTAAGTCTTTTTTATTATACATTTTTCAATGGGTATGATTGGAAATCGAGTCACGAGTCACACGACAGCGTCTAGCATATGCGCGCTTGCGGAAAGTAGGGTGGTGAGAGCGAAGCGAAGAGAAGTAGCGCATTATGGAACGAGGAATTCGTCAACCATTTCCTAGAATTGTGTGGAACGATGTTGCAGAACTGGCGAGCTCAAATGTAACAGCGGTTATATCACAGTGACAGCCTATAGGAACTTCCCGTCATTCTGCTTTGGTTGTTTTTCCATTTTTCCAACGCCTGTTTTGGCGTTTTAATAAACCGACAATAAGAGTACCCACTAAATTTCCCTCGATTCCTCTCTACGTATTCGTTGAACAATCCTATAAATAACCACAAGTTAATATCTTCTGCTAATATTGCCTATATCACATACCTATTATTGAACTGAATTCTTATTAAATTACCAAGTAGTGTACTAATAGAAGATGTTTTCAAAGCAGTGGACCATATGGTCAGTATCAGCCTATATACCAACATACTGTATTATGTACATATCATATGGCTAAGGAACTCTTTCTCTAAAACATTAACTGAACGCTGAAAACAGCAATACCTACAGCAGTCAATAAGTTGCAATCCGTAAGTGCAAAACAAATTCGTTCAAGTAACCTAGGCAGTTTTGTTTGAATGAAAAGTGGATATTATTAATATAGATAATATATATAGATGATTGAATATGTAGTAATTGTCCCGTTCATCCTGCATTTGGACAAAACTAATACAACTGTGGAAGGAGGTGCAAATGGCGTTTCCACGTAATATGACCGCCAGGAACAAATTAAAATGGCGTATGGTGACAAGCAATACAGGAATATGGAGTCATTGGCCTTGTTTCACTTCTTGTGTCAGTTGCTTACTACTGCCTCCAAGTGATGCTACACAAAAATCTACTCAATACTACCGAGTATCGTACTTAAAATGTTGTTAGAAAGGGCAATAAAAGATGGATATGTGGATAACGGTTTTACACTATACAAAACAGTTGGATTGATTTATACCAAATTTGATGTGGTAACTTATACGATCCTGACGCATTTCATGACGGCACTATGCTTTTGAAAAAGACACTTTGAAACCCTGACTCACACCCCCTGACGACTCTAATGCTCCGACCAGGGGAAATTTACTTATCTATTTCATCTATTTTCTAGGATTATATATAAAGTACCTTTAGCGATGGCTGATATGTTTCCAGGTGGTCGAAATAATGCAGAAAGTGGATCGTTTTTCTCAGGCTTAGTAACCATAACAGACTCGGATACAGCAGCAGCGTCCTCCTCGTCTTGTTTCTTTTTCTCACGTTTTTGTTGTTCTCGCTGTTCTTTGGTGCTTACTGTTTGCCAAATACCTGGATTGAATGGTTCAAATTTCAATAAACCCTGAATTGACAATGGAAACAGGTTCTGTCGACAGTTTATATCATATATGTGGTGTTTGGAAGCATTCATAATTGTGATATTTCCAGTTTTGAGCTTTGTTTAATTTTTGATAACACAGCAATATTTACGGGGAATTTATGGGATGAGTATGGGACGGACATAGGTAGTTCCTTTCAGGGTCAGTTTCTGTTTTCCAGCCAGGTCCTGAGGTTGCCAGATTAAAATAGGTTCCACCTGCATTTATACATCCAAAATATTCATGTGCTTTTGTCTCTGGCTCTAATAATGTGGCAGAGCATTGATAATATGCAGATCATTTTAATACAGGCTCTTGAAACCGAACTGCTGTTACAATTATTTATAAGACATATATATATTGGCAAAGTTAATCACTGATAATTGTACCATCAGATATTTCATCTTTTTGATCATCATTCAGTTTTTGAGGGAGTATATCAGACTTCATAACATTCCTTTTCTTCTTGGACTTGGCTTTCGAACGACCATCCTGAAAAAACATCATTGTAACATTTATGATTGGAATGAATTTTCTGGATAGAACGGAAATAAGACCAGTTGAAATCTGATCTGAGGTTGAGACATATCTGGCAGGAACTATGGCAAAAGATTCATGACATTTAGTCGGAACATTACTCACGGTGTGTATGATTGTATGTATGCTGGTGAATCATAACACAGATGTATGGCTACAAATGTTACAAAACAAAATTCCAAAACCAGACAAAGTACATCTACTGCATCCATTTTTCTACGATCCCTCCAATGATCTGGTGTCGAACAGTCGAACATGTATTTCATCAGTTGCAATTCTGCACAGGAAATCCTTGAATACACATCTATTTCATATTTTCTAATGTAATGTGGTTCCAAATGTGGATGAAGAGTATTACTAGATGATCCATACATTGAACTATTGAAAGTCAGGAGAGTACTTATTCAAGCATTCAACCACCTACAACCAAGTATGATGAATTTGAAGCTATTTAAAAAATACAGAAATTACAGGAAACTAAGTAATCCTCTCAAACTCCAAATAATCACGACAAATGAAATTTAATTAGTTTAATACTCCCGGGAGAATAGCAGTAGCTCATTTATGTAACAATTACACTGCTAACACCAAGTGCCACCACAAAGCCCAAGAGAAATATCATTATCAGATCACTTTGAACGCCAGTATGAATTCAAGTTTGAAGTACTGACAACACCAGCTGCAACATACCGTTCTCTGATCAAAATTGAATAACAAATCATGACTTTCTGAAGAGAAAATCACAAACAGAAGTAAAATAATGAGGTTTTTAATGACAGCTCCTTTACTCTTTTGTACAGGAGCCTTTTCAACCGTTTGATCAGTCATAAAAGTAATAAAATAATTATCAAAGTTGGTATATCATAGCACAACATAGCATGAGATTATTGTATTGTATACACTGCTCATTAAATAGTTTATTATTTTCTGGTAAGAGTTATGGATTCCTTCGTATATGACTAACCATTAACTTGTATAAAAATAATGCCAACCTTTCTCTTATCGTTCTTTAACTCCTGACCGGATCTTGCGTCGGTTTCTGATAAGCTTGCGATATTATCATCCTTTTCGGGTTTTGGCGAATCGGTCGACTGAAAAAAGAATAATGAGTTTGAACAGATAAAATCAATCGTATAAAACCTGACATTGCCAAGGTAATATTACTTTTTTCTCCTGCGACTTTTGCTTTTTATTCTTCTTTCGTTTTCCCGACAAAGACTTGCCTCTAGATTCATGGTCGATAACTTGCCTCACCGTTCTGGAGCCGACAAGAAATTTCAGAATGACCAAGATAAAAAGCAGACCACTAGCGACTGCGAGGACAGGAAAGAGCATAGGGTGATTCCGAATTTTATTCAGCGCTTCTTGATCAAACATCTTGATGGAGATATCTTAACAGACAACAATCTATAGGCACGAAAATCTTTTAGGTAAATGTCCTGAAAAATATAATCACCATTAACAATCCAGTTGGCTAATGTAACTTTACATGGAGACTTCTAACCATTTCTGTCAGCTATAAGAAGTAACATTAGTTAGCCAGCTTTATAACACATAAAAGATTCTTGGATATACGAATTACAAAAAATTATTAAAAAATGATATGAAGCATAATAATGTGAGGAATAATAATTGGTAAGAATTTTTAGACATTTGCAGCATTCTACATAGTGGCAGCAAAGCCATGTAAGATGCCACTTTATATAAAATATATACAATAAAAAAACTTCAAAAATAGGCAAGTTATTATTATTAAGAAAAAAAAGCTGTGACTTGACGTGTGACGGTAGGCGTGTGATACATTTACTGTTACAAGGGAGGGCTGGTTTTAGGAGTCTGTTATTATTGTTTAAACTAAAAATAAAATTATTGCCCCGGTTATGCACTGTCCCAATGGATGTACGTGAATAAGTACACACAACTATGCACTGCAGGTAATTCATCACTCGATATAGTTAATCTTCTATTACTCATAAAATATTACAAAAGATCAGTAAAAGAAAAACGAGGCACCAAACTCAGATGTGACATTGTTTATTGACATAAATCTGGTGCATGTAAATATCAATGAATCTATAGGGTCTATAGGAAGTTAATTACAGAAATAAAATTCTGTAGCGAGAAGATCCCGGTATCGGTTACCTATCTCCTTCATGCGCTACAAGGTAACACCATCGTAGGTTCGGATTCAATGCATACAGAAGCTCAACGTGATTTTCTTCGACTAATTAAACATATTATTACCAAAAAGCACAAGTTATATAATCGTGTAAAACGTTCGTTGAAACAACAAATACTACTACAAAGGACATTACGCCAACGGGTTAAAGGTTATCTGTAGAAAAACGCCAGGTAGGCATTCAGTGACCCGGAACTAAATTTATAGCCAGCTAGGAACAAATTTGGCAAGGAAGTACCAGTAGTAGGTTGATTTTTTTTGTTATTATTGTAAATACTATAAAAATCTTGTAGAAGATCCATAACTGTTAGGTCAAAGGATTAATATAACTATACCTTATATCAGGGGTCACCAAGCTACGGCCCGCGTTGAACAACCCTTAATAACTCGCGGACCAATTTCCGCCTCACTATTTATAACACACCAATGATTGTAGAATTTCATAAAGAATCTATACATATAAGCCTCATATGCACAGCAAACTAATGGGAGCCGGTATCCCATTTTTAAGTCACCAACTATCTAGTTACTAACAGTCGATTGTACTTTGCCATCTAGCGGTTGAAAATTTTTACATCACTTACCGGTGATGAATGATCCACCAGCGACATCTAGCGATTAGAAATTTTTAATTGACCTAACGCGTATAAATGAATAATGAACTTTTACCAACCAATCACGCTTAAATTAGCACATATAAGACGTATTACATAAACCAACATTCCCTGAAAAAATTGGGTCGATTGATTTAGGTTAACCCCAGGTTATTTAGGTTACCCTCTTTTTAATTGA